>JAEUWJ010000756.1:0-19075 GCA_018524395.1 Podaxis carcinomalis | reverse complement strand
TTTTGATCGCTTCGCGAGCGTCACCGGCGATCCTGGGTGGAGTTGGGACAGTGTATAACAGTACATCAGAAAAGTGAGTCTCGTTAATACTTCTTACGCTTTGATCGAGTACCTAAGTCGGAATATGTCCAGACCGAGAAATTTGAGGATCCGGTTGATAATCATGACACTCAAGACGAATTTGACCCCAGATTCACAGCTTCACTGGCAAGGTGGGTGTAACACTTCCAGGATTACTCCATCCCCAAGTCGATTCAGCTACCCTACAAGCGGGTAGCCAGCTGGGAAGAGACTTTAAATTCAACCTGGATATGAGCTCTGGCACACCACTTGGACTGGGTATGGCAGTCAACAGTAAACACAGGTATAGCTTGCCTTGATTGACGAAATCTCGTTCAGGTTGGCTTCAATCCACGATCGGTCACTCCTGGACGCGCAGCGGTGCAGCGACATCCTACCTTGACGAGCAAACCCGATCACGTTCAAACCTACACATTGTGCTTAACACAAGAGTGACACGAGTGCTCGAGACGCAGAACAATTCAGCCCAAGGACTGACTATCCACACCGTCGAGATCCGTTCTCCTGACTCGTCGGAGGTAACCCTGATAACAGCTTCCAAAGAAGTTGTTTTGTCAGCTGGATCCATCCTAACTCCTCATATCCTTCTGCACTCAGGCATTGGCGACCAGGACGACTTGGAAGCACTTGATATACCAACTGTGCTGCATAACCCAAGACGAAATCTTTCTGATCATCCGTTCTTCACTACTTCGTTTGGCTTGGTGCCGAACTCAATCGATTTAGGTCCCTGGGCAAAGTAAGGATCCAATTGTCTGATTTTGGGCGCACGCTCAGTCTCATTGGCCGTAGTCTGAGTATTGACCCAACGTTACAAGCTGAAGCGCTGGAACTCTGGAATGCCAACAGGACGGGACCTTATGTTGCGCTGTTTGCGAGTGACCATATCGCCTGGACACGGTTGCCAGACGATTCGCCGATATTTGAACAATTCCAGGATCCTTCTTCTGGTCCGAACTCTGCCCACATCGAGCTGGTCTTGGGTGTGGGTGTTATTCATTCTGATTCTTGTCTGACTCCTCACCATATGCACAGGGTTCTGCCGGGGTTAACAGTATCGGCGTCAACATCGTCAGCCCTGCTTCTCGTAAGTCGGTACTCCTACTCTTATCCAAAAATGCGAAGATTCACAAGAGGCGACAAAGGCGGCTCAGTTAGAATACGGTCCAATGATCCTTTCGACGATCCCCTGATTGACCTCGGCATTTTCAATTCTGACTTCGACATCTTTACCGCTCGCGAAGCAGTTAAAACTGCTATGCGTTTTGCCAAAGCTCCAGTTTGGAAGAACATTATCACGGACATTCAAGCACCATTCTCGAGATTCTTCTACTCATTGTTTTCGGATGGTGTTGTAAACACTTGAGCAGTTACCGCGGATAATTAAACTAAGTAGCTAACATATTCACGAGAATTCACTGATATTCCGTCTCCACTCATTGCTCGGGAAATAGGCAAGAATTAAATGATGGGACTATTATTGATTATTGGTAATATCTCATGCTGTGTGACAATCCGACAAGTACCCTAGCTGACTCATTCTTCGTCTACGCAAATACCACATTCAGCGAAGGCTGCCCAGTATTCAGAGGGATACTTATATTGATCCTTGACAAGACGATCAATGTCAGTATTCTGCAACAAGTGTTGGTCGGCTAAGCAAGACTTCTTCGAGTCAGTAAAGAAAGACGTACGGGACCCCTCGTCATGCCGAAGTCAATCGGGTATACCCTGTCAATACGCCCTGAGAGAGGGACGAACCACTACAGGAGCACAAAACCAAATCAGTCATAACCCAATCCGAGGCCAGTCGCGAGAACGTACATTTCCTGGGTGATTATCCCCATGCACCAGTCTGGCTCTACGCGCCAACACCCGTTGTGCAGCCTTCACAAGTGACCTCGCACGCTTGAAATCATCCTTGCAAGCCTTCTTCGTCGCGAATCTCTCCGGGTCCATGAACCACCTTGTTGAGATTTCCCCTCCGGGCATGGCAGCGGTGATCAGCCATGTGTAATCACCAGATTCACCATGAGTAATGTATAACCCGGTTTCAAGTGCAGCGGAGGCTCTCTGCGTGCTGACAATTTCTCGGGTGAAGTCCGCGGGAGGATCGCCAGAATGCCTGGGACGCTTGGCATACGCCTCTCCGCCTTCGATGTGGAACGTCTACGAAATATGCTCGTCAGGCTTCGTGCACCGCGGCTAGGAACACAACCTACTTTAGCACCGCCGCTACCAGAGACATCCTCCCCAAGCACGAAGTCTTGCCCATCAACAGTGATTACTGTGCACCGTGATTAATTCGGTTACCGTGAGAGGCGAGAAAAAATGCTCACCATGTCCTGTAGTTGTTCGAACCTCAACGGACCGCTTCTTGCCGCCATGAGCAGATTTCTTGCCGCCATGAGCAGATTTCTTGCCGCCATGTGCTGACTTCTTGCCAGCAGGAGCAGATTTCTTGCCGCCATGAGCAGATTTCTTGCCGCCATGATCAGATTTCTTGCCACTAGGGGCAGATTTCTTGCCACCAGGAGCTGGTTTCTTGCCACTAAAAATGGGTTTGCCATTACGAGTTGGCATCTTGCATTGGCCGGCAGGTTTCTTGGCTTTGCTACCGGGCTTTTTGGCGGAAGACTTCGCTCCAGGCTTTGCGGGAGACTTAGCTCCAGGTTTTGCGGGAGACTTAGCTCCAGGTTTTGCGGCAGACTTAGCTTTAGGTTTTGCGGCGGACTTAGCTTTAGCTTTTGCGGGAGCCTTAGCTTTAGCTTTTGCGGGAGTCTTGGATTTCGCTGCAGGCTTGGAGGAAATTTTTGATACACCCTTTGTGATATCAGAGACCAGACCGTCAGTAACAGAGATAGTAAACAGAAGCGAATGATTAATTACCCCGCCACGGGCTTCGAGGTCTTCGTGGGACAAGTCCCGTTCTAAGAGCTCGTCATCGTCGAATGAACGCTCCTCAAACATGTTATCAAAGAGCTCGCGAGTTTCAAGATCATGTGCGTCAGAAAAGTCCCTTTCGATGAGATCATGACCATCGTTATCCTAGGTCAGGGAGTATATGCTCGTTACGTTGTTTCATTGCATCGAGGTTAGAAACAACGTACGAGGGGCAGACTTAGCGCGGTCTTGGACAAGATGCACGCGAGAACGACGAAAGAGGCGGAGAACTTCATGATGCGATGCTAGAAGGTTGCGTTGTTGGAATTGGCGTTGGCGTCTGGGTCGTGAGGGGTTTGAGTTACAAGGACCAGCCGAAGTAACTCTGTCAGAAAAACGAGACATCATCAGAAAACGTAGCGAATGAGAGGAGGGAGTTTGTCTGCTCACTGTGGGATGCACCGGGCACTGGAGAGTCAGACCCATAGTCTGGCAGCTTTTATAGCTGCTAGCCACCCTAAGCTCAGTTTGAAATATGTCCAGGTTTCGAAGTCGGCTCAGGGGGGCAAAGCCGGCGGTTGCGCTGTGCTCTGTAGCCGATGATGCGTCAACACCCCGCGACTCTATCAAAGCGTATCTGCGTAACGTTTCAAGAGCATCGGCCCTGATCTGCGCGTGGATGAGAGTCCACCTGAATTCAGGCGGTCTGCCTGGCTCGTACTGTCGCTGTAACGTTTGCAATGAGTTCTTTCCAGTACGATAACTCTCTTTTACGTGGGGGTGAGAGATACATTGCTGGCGAAGGGGCAACACATTGTAGCTTATGCCGTGGCTAATAATTTGTAGAGTGGCCAGTGGTGATGCAGGTACATACGGTGCAACTGAGAAACAATCTGTTTCACCTAGCCGTGAACGTTTAAGCGAATATCATTTTCAGGGACGGGTGAAGGATTCTTTCAGGAGGTGTCAAGTCGATCTTGCATATCAGTACTCCAATGTCGCTTGCACAATGCCGTAAGATCAGCGAAAAGTAACCTTAACAGAGAATACCAGTACTGCTGAATCCATCAAGTCCTTCTCTTATTCCCTCTTCTTGTAACTTTGATTTTTGGGAAAGAATTTCCAACCATAATCGAGACCATCAATCCGTTGAGGGTTCCCTGCACCATGACTACAGTCTACACATCAATACATCATCAATACATCACGGGATGCTGGGACACACCCCACCTAGGCACAACTTCACATCCATACGCCATCTCGGACTTGCACCACAAAACACATGTTTTCGAAAAAGAATTTCAAACCAGACAGGGACTTGCAAGACCTCAGCGGCAAAGTCGCGTTCGTCACCGGCGGCAAGTGTGTCGTTTCATTCATTCATTCCCTCGCACCCGCGCTTAACTTGCTAACTAACTTTATATATCAAAAGTCGTGGGATCGGCTACCACACCGTTAAACACCTCGCACGCAAAGGCGCTACAGTTTACCTTGGCTCGCGCTCCGAAGAAGCAGGCAAAGCCGCCGTTGCCCAACTCCAGAAGGAAGGCATTGGCAAGGGAACGGTGATTTATGCATGGTGCGACTTTGGCACCCCGCAGAAAGCGAAGGAGACGGGTGAGAAGTTGTTGGGTCAGATCGAACGGCTGGATATCTATGGTGCATTCCATTGTATTCGTTGGAAGTTATAAGATGGAGGGACTGACGAATGTGATTTCTGTTTTAGTGATCAATGGCGCTGTGTAGGTGGTTGCATCGCTACGTCATGTTGAAAGGACTTGCATGACTCTTCGTGGCGTTAGGCTGTCGGACTTCCGACTGAAACATCTGGACGGTGTGTCTTCCGTCTTGGCCCCTATGCACTCACTCACGCGAGCAAGGTTGAATAGATATTCTGGCCGCCAAGTTGGTGCATTCCCTTGTGTTACTCGACTATTATCAAACTGCTGCCCCCACAGTCATTTTGGAAACCTCAGACTACTACAGACACTTCTTCCTTTGATCGAAGAAACATCGGACAAATACGGTGAAGCCCGGATCGTCACGGTACGTATATCAGACTCGTAAACCTTTGCTTCCGTTTGAAATAGAATCCTCCACAAGGTTTCCTCACTCGCACATACACTCAGTTACGCCAAAGATCCAAATATTCAATTCAAGACACCAGAAGACTTCCGCCGCGATTTCACTCCAGATGGCAAATACAAAGCCGCGTTCGGATATTATGGTAAGCCTCTCCACCCACTCCGGTAGTCTTCATTCATCAACCAACGCGCGTTCAAAAGCGGTCTCAAAGCTCTGTCAACAAATGACCCATCTCGCCCTCTACAAACGCAACACCCACCCAAACTTGATCTACATCTCCGTCCACCCAGGCGCGGTCAACACCTGGTCCAATGCATATTTGATCACGCGCATCCTGAGTCCCATAATCAACCTTTTTTTCGATTCGCCCGAAGTCGGCGCATATAATCTGCTTTTCGCCGCTGCGTCGCCGATAGTGAAGCAAGATAGGGATACGTATGATGGCAAGTTTTTGACTCCGGTGGGCAAGGTTACGCAGATGGGGGCGAATGTAGTGATAGAGAAGGCGGAGGAGATGTTGGTTACTTCGCAAGAGTTCTTCGACAAGGAGGATATGTTCCCATTGTTACCACGGGCAGCGGATGATCGGTGAAGGTTCCGCTTCCAGCTCGGGCTGAGCGCTTATGGGCTCCCGAAGGAGATCCAATGCACAGGTCTTGTATTTAAGGGTATCTTTGGTATACACATATGACAGGATTGCCTGAGGCAATGATGAGCAGTTGGTAAATATGCAGGATATCGCCAAATCCCATGCGCTAGGTGTCAAAAAGAACTAAGGGGAGATTCGCTGCGAGTCGACCCCACTCCAAAACTGGGAAGTGTCCCAAGCTGTCATATCCAAAGCCAGAGTCCGAGAGAATCGAGACAACAGAACCGTGGTACTCACGACCTTCCTGGATCAGCAAAATCCTCTCCGAGTTAGCTTAGGAAACTGGGCCTTCAGATCCAACAGCAAACTCTCCAAAAAAGGCTGCGGGCCAATGTTAGCGCACACCACATCCACTCTCACTTCTCGCAAGTGCGGGAAATCATCTCGAAAGCACAACACATCATCTACCCTCCGCCATTTAGAGAAATCGACACAGAGATCATCGGCTGCTCTGAAGCCAAACTCGAGACGGATAAGGATGGTTTCGATTATGTTTCGGCTTGTGCTTGGGTGGTAGTTGAAGAGGAGGAGGAAGTTGAGGAGGACGATGGTAGCGACAACGACGGGGGTGTTGGGGATTGGGAGAAAGATGAAGAACGAGAAGAGAGTTTGGGCAAGGCTACGGTCAGCCAAGCCAGTTGTCAGCACCCCAATTATCGACTCCGACGAAGCAATCGAAGGAGAGGTGGCTGAGGTTCGGGAGGGCGGAAAGGTTGAGGTGGTCCACTACACCACCTTCATAGTCATAGCCCAATGACACGCGTACAGGAGTCATGCATCAGTTGCAAGCGTGGTCAATGAGATGGGACGCACCAGGCCAAGAGGGGAAAAACTCCAAATTCTCAAGAGTCGCTGGACAAGTTGTTACCAACGCCGAGATTTCCTTGTGGTCTTCTGGTTCACGCATCCCGTAATGCAGTTGCTTGAGATTCGACACCGAGGGTGCATTCGGAGAGCCCAGTAAATAATGAGTCAAGGGCGAGTAACATGAATCATGCAAGTGAAGACACAACTTCTCCAATTGACATCGCTTCCGCATCCTCTCCTCCTGCGTTCGTTTTTTTCACCCCCTCCAATCAAGCGTTTTACCCAGAGTATGCCGCTCGGGCGGGTCGTAGCCATCTGGCGCCCAATCAATAGCATGCAACACAAGCTTCATTCAACCGCTCGGCAGTTAATCAAACAGTGCCATTCCAACCGTATGCTCTCCAACTGATCCAGATTTGTGAATGCATGAAACAGCGACAGGCGGAAGACGCAAGAGAAAGAAAACCAGT
Organism: Podaxis carcinomalis; assembly: GCA_018524395.1. Taxonomy (NCBI): domain Eukaryota; kingdom Fungi; phylum Basidiomycota; class Agaricomycetes; order Agaricales; family Agaricaceae; genus Podaxis; species Podaxis carcinomalis. The sequence continues at coordinate 12,100 of JAEUWJ010000756.1, read as the reverse complement.
CCAGGTATCCATCGACGGCGCCGGTCAAAGAGAACTTGCGGAGGTTTGTCAGTTGAAAGATCGCCTTGCCGATAGTGCCGTCCTGGCTATCGTTCAGCCAGTCTGCAAGCCCTCCGATCTAGCCACGTAAAAAGGCGTCCGTTGTTTGTGATGATAATTTCGTGAACGGATTTAGTGATGTAGGGCTTGGATTGGAGAATCTTGAGGAGGTTGTGGGCTGACTGGAGGTTTGGTCGTGTTTTAGATTTGCTGTTGAAACTGTAGCGCACTGGTGGACCGAGGACGAATTTCCGATAGAGTTTTTCGGACAGTGGGTGGAGGAGAGAGGAAGCGACTGCACATCGGGAAAGGGCGCTGGTGTCGCCCTCGAGATTGCTGATGACGATGTCGAGGAGTTCTTGGGGAAGCCGTGGTCCAAGCTGAGTATGCCGAGGTCCTGGCATTGTGGGAAGGAGGGATGACATGATGAAGCGGGAAGTGATGACATGACATTAGTCAGAACTGGGCTGGACTGTACACAATAGTTCAAAGAACTATTGTGTACAGAATACAAAGCCATTATTCTACATGTTATCTGTCCAAGTTGAAGTCCTGAGAGTACTTCTTTGTACACTATATTCATTGTCTTCCTGTTGGGTTTGCATTGGAGGGCACATGGATTAAGGCTTGCGGCCTTCGCAGCCTTCCATACCATCCTCCATGTCCACGAGGTTGGTGGCCCCTTTGTTTGTGCCCAGTCTTGGTTTCCTTGGGGTGTTCTTCAGATCCGAGTTGTCTCTTGAGCACTTAGGGCATAAACTAGGTGGCATTCTCAGATTACCAGGCCACTGGCACTAGAGCCTAATGGGGGCAGAGTTGTCATTGACAAGTGGGTGGGGGAACGTAGGGTCTGGGTGTAGGAGGGTTGGTTTGAGGCGAACTCATATAGCGTTACAGTGACAGTACGAGCCAGACAGACCGCCTGAATTCAGGTGGACTCTCCCGCACGCGATGATCAGGGTCGAGGCTCTTGAAACGCTACGCAGATACGCTTTGATCTAGAGTTGAGGGTGTTGGCGCATCATCGGTTACAGAGCACAGCGCAACCGCCGGTCTTGCCCTCCTGATCGTTGACTTCGAAACCTGGAGCCATGTTTCAAACTATGTTTAGGGTGGCTAGCAGCGATAAAAGTTGCCACACTATGAGCCTGACTCTCCAGTGCCCGGTGCATCCCAAAGTAAGCAGACAAACTCCCTCGTCTCGTTCACTACGTTTTCTGATCATGTTTCGTTTTTCTGACAGAGTTACTTCGGCTGGTCCTTGTAACTCAATATCCCTCACGATCCAGACGCCAACGCCAACTCTCACAACGTAACCTTTTGTATCACATCATGAAGTTCTCCGCCTCTTTCATTGTTCTCGCGTTCATCTTCTCCAAGACCGCGCTAAGTCTACCCCTCGTACGTTGTTTCTAACCTCGATGCAATGAAACAACGTAACGAGCATATACTCCCTGACCTAGGATAACGAGGGTTATGATCTCCTCGAAAGGGACTTTTCTGACGCACATGATCTTGAAGCTCGCGACCTCTATGATAACATGTATGAGGAGCGTTCATTCGACGATGACGAGCTCTTCGAACGGGACTTGTCCCACGAAGACCTCGAAGCTCGAGCCCGTGGCAAGGTAATCGATGATTCACTTCTGTTTACTATCTCTGTTACTCACGGTCTGGTCTCTGATATGACCAAAGACTTCATCAAAACCTGCCTCCAAGCCTGCCCCCAAGCCTGCAGCGAAACCCGCACCCAAGACTCCCGCAAAGCCCGCAGCTAAGTCTCCCGCAAAGCCCGGAGCTAAGTCTCCCGCAAAACATGGAGCTAAGCCTCCCGCCAAACATGGAGATAAGTCTCCCACAAAACCTGGAGCGAAGTCCCCCGCCAAAAAGCCCGGTACTAAATCCAAGAAACCTGTCGGCAAATGCAAGAGACCACCAACTCGTGGTGGCAAGAAACCAGCTCCTGGTGGCCAGAAACCAACTCCTGGTGGCAAGAAACCGGCTCCTGGTGGCAAGAAACCAGCTCATGGCGGCAAGAAACGATACTTCGAGGTTCGAACGACTACAGGGCAAAGTGAGCATTTTTTCTCGCCTCCCACGGTAACCGAACTAACAACGGTGTACAGCAATTACTGTTGATGGGAAGCAGTACAAGCTTGGGGAGAGTAGCTCTGGCAGTGGCGGTGGAGCGGTAGGTTACGTTGCTAGCCGTGGTGCACGAAGTCTGACGAACCTATTTCGTAGACGTTCAAAGTCGAAGGTGGAAGGGCGTTTGCCAAGCGTCCCAGGCATCCCGGAAATCCTCCCCCGGACTTCACCAAAGAAATTGAGAGCACGAAGAAAGCGTCCGATGCACTTCACACCGGGTTATACATTGGTCATGGTACAGCTGGTGGATACACATGGCTGATCACGGCGGCCATGCCTGGAGCGGAAATCTCATCAAGGTGGTTCATGAACGCGGATAAATTCAAAACGAGGAAGGCTTGTGAAGATGATTTCAAGGATGCGCTTGCAGCTGTGAAGGCTGCACAACACACGTTGGCGCATAGAGCCGGACTGGTGCATGGGGATAATCACCCAGGAAACGTAAGTTCTCCCGACTGGCCCCAGGATTGGGTTATGACTGATCTGGTTTTGTGCTCCTGTAGTGGTTCGTCCCCATCACAGGAAAGATTGACAGGGTATACCCGATTGACTTTGGCATGACGAGGCCTCCGGTGGGTTTTCTCTTCACTGACTCGAGAAAGCCTTGCTTAGCCGACTAACACTTGTTGCAGAATACTGACATTGAACATCTTGTCAACCAACAATATAAGTATCCCCCTGATTACTGGGCCAGCTTCGCTGAATGCGGTCTTTGTCAATAGAGAGTCAGCTAGGGTACTTGTCGGATCGTCATACGACGTGAAAAAATATCAATAATCAATAATAGTCCCATCATTTAATTCTTGCCTATTTCCCGAGCAACGAGTGGAGACGGAATATCAGTGAATCTTCGAGTTCTCGCGAATATGTTAGCTATTTAGTTTTGTTAACCGCAGTAATCACTCAAGCGTTTACAACACCATCCGAAAACAATGAGTAAAAGAACGGTCCTGAATGTTCTTCTACCCGAAGAAAACATAGAACAAATGTCGGGGAGATGCTTAAGTTTTTGGGGGGGAGGCCGTCATAGATCTACGACATGTCCGTCTCCAGTCTATCCCCTCATCTGCCCAATGGTGTGTTCACTTCGAAGCACAACGACTTGCAAAGTCTCTCTGTCTCCTAAACAACAGACATGCCATTCCACACATCCCTCGGATCTGTTTGCAATCATTATACCAAAAACTGCCTTGATAAATGGCACACACTCATGAACCACCCCTCATATTGCTGTCACTCATGGCTTCAACTTTTCAGCCCTGCCAAACAACCCCTCCACTAAAGGAGGAACTTGGCTGAATTCACCCCTTGGCAGAGACACCCAGTTATTTGCATGCTTCACTTGTTGTGTCACCAACTATGCACCCATTAGCACTTTCTGACAGTGTTTCTGGTTGATAATGTGGTTACAACATGTGTGCTACAGAGCACTACACATGCAGTAGTTTGTCTAACTACTGAGCTTGTAACTAAGACTTACAGCTTGTAAAGCTTAGTATGCAGAAGATGCTTCAGATAAAGTGGTTATTTATTCAGGTGAATGTACAGCTCTTGTATACAGAATACAGATGGTCTGTGAGGAAGTACACATAACTACAAGTCCTTTATAGAACATAATGGGAGTATGGCAAACAGCCTTAATCTAATAATATATGCTCTGAAGCTCCCTGAAAAGAGCATAAACTATACATAATACATACATGAAGTCTAGAGCATCTAAGAGAAGCTCAAAGACAATTCAATCTTGAAGAGAGATTACCTCCATGTAAAGGCTGGGCACTTAGAGTCATGTTATCCTTTGTTCCAAATTATCTTAGAGTTTTTATTAATAATTAATCATTATTTTCTTGTTTGTCATCAACCTTGATGGATTACTCAATCCATCAATTGTATATTCTTTATGACCCTCATTGTCAGCTGCCACTATAACAGCTGACCTTATACCTATACATACATCCCAATATATTGAGTTTATTGTACATTGGTATGAACTTAAGGTTAAAAGCTCTAAATCAGCCCTTATAGGTTCAGGGAAAGTGAGCACAGTTGAGTCCAACAACTACTGGGCTTCATAACTGAAGTATGAGAAACAGAGGAGCCAAGTTAGAAAGATAAAGTGAAGATAAAAGAAATCTTAAGAGTCAGGATGCAGAAACCTCAGATAGTGAGACAGAGGTCAAATGTGCATATATGTTAAAAACTGACTCTGGATGGGGATTGACCATGGGTATCCAAGGCAAACATATGTAAATACAGGGTTGAGGCCTTAGCTTCAACTTATGTATTGCACCACTCTGATACCATGGTGGCCTTACTTGACCAACTATAGACTCAAGCAGACAAGCAGACAGGGAATAGACAAAGACAGGACAAATCTGGACCAAGGAGCAGTCTTGTAACAGACAAGCAGGAGAGAGGAGAAAGAATCTAAGTTGATATTCTGACTGAGAAGTACAAACAGTAGTAGTCCTATTTATATACTAGTAGTTAGGATAAAGTCTGGAGATTAGTAGTTAAGCAGGAAGTAATTTGAAACTACTTGAAGGAAATACTAGGAACATGTGAAACTGAAGACCACAGTAAAAATATCAAAATGAGGAGTCCATCTCCAGATGACCAGGAGTAGAGTGAAACATCAGATAGCAGAAAAACCTGGGTAAGGGAGAGATAATCAATAGTGAAGGGAAAAGCTATGGATAAATGGGAAAAAAAAAAACACAAAATAATTAGATAAGGAATTCTGATAAGAAATATGATGGAAGGAAAAGCATGGAGAAAGGTATTTACAGAGAGAGATGACAGAAATAGAAGAAAAGTCCAACTGAATATGATTCACAGAATATGAGTTGTAATCAAGGCCTTGAGAGTTAAATAGATATGCTGTGAAGTCTGTAACAGTATACAGCTTACTGGCTCTATTACCTGACACACTTTTGTTTATATATGAGTAGAATTCAAAATCTGAACAGGGATCTTGAAGTAGAAGGATATAGACAAGGTAAAATGGAAGGTAATTAAGTTAAAAGTGGCTGAGGAATGCAGCAGAACATTAAGCTATGAAGATTAAAGAAAATATGAAAGCAAAACTAATGGTATAAAGTATCAAGTGCAAATAAAGAGAGTGAGAACAAAACAGAGGGGGTATAGGCTGAATGTTACAGACTTCATTTTATGTTCATTGAACTCTTAGATCCTTGGTTACAACCTAAATTCTGCAGATCATATTCAGTTTTAACTATTCTCCCTTTTCTGTTGGACTCTTCCTCTTGCAAATACTTTATCTGTCCTAGTTCTTCCTGTCACTTTTCTTATCAGATCTCTTATCAGATCATCTGATTATCTCACATTTTTCTCATTATTTGTAGTTTATCTCTTTACCCTTAATTATCTCTTACTTATCTTGGGTTTTTCTGTTATCTGATGTTTCACATCCACTCTTGTCCTATTAGTTGTCTAGATGCTTTGTGAACAGACTCCTCATTCTGGTATCTTCATTGCAGTTATTAGTTCACATGTTCTTGCATTCTTTTTTGAGTAGTTACTATTGTCCTTGCTTAACTACTACTCTCTGAACTTTATCCTAACTACCAGTATACATATCCTTGACCAGTATGAGCAATATCATTATCTAGTAGGAATTCATGATGGTTTATATTGACTTATTGGCTGTCTTGAATGCAACTTCTCTATATTCTCATTTGCAGACCAGGTCTAAGGACTACTTACTCAAGAGGAGTTTGCTACCTACCAGCTTAACTGGAGAGAGCCCATTACTACTGATGGAGCTTTAGATGTGCATTAAAAGGCTTATTTCCCTCACTTGCTTTGTACAGTAAGGGATAAAAGCTTTCCAATGTTTTAAGCAAGCTCATAAATTAGTTAATAACTCAAGTACTACTTTAGCTGTGCACTTCATATTTAATATATATATATATATATATATATATATATATCTTAAGTTAATTAGATCACATTATTTGACTTGGAGATAATGCCAAATAATGCTATTACAAGACATGATATCTGTTACTGGAAGCAGATTATAGACTGGGAGGTTCATTCCACCAAAAAAGATAGACCTCATTCAAAAGATTGAAGATAGTGTGCTATGTTAAAATGACTAGTAAAGGCAATTGAAAGTGTTTTTCATAGAAAATAGCAGAAGTCCAGCATGAGATAAGTGATATATGTAAATCAAATTATTTTCAAAGTTTGTTGGAGTTTGATAATAAATTAAGTGGAGTTGCATTAGGTTGATTGCTGAAGGAAGTAAGTTTTGAATTGTTGCCCAAGTTGCCCAGATTTTCTAAAGTATTTATAATATCCTCCTTAAGAGCAAAATCTATATCCATGAGCTACTCATAGTTACTGCTGTGCTGTTCTAAAGGGTTTTGATGCAATATGTCATCATTATACTCAAAGTTCTCTATTGCTTCTTGCTATTCCTCCTCTTTCAGGTCCAGATCTTCTTCTATAAGTTCATCTTCTTAGTCTTCTTTTCTTCTATTATTAATCTTGATTCTCTCTCCTTTTTTTCTCTCTCCTTCTACACTTCTCTTACTAACAGTGCTATCCTGTTATGCACATTAATTTAGCTGTTAATGAATGTAGAAACTATGCCTTTTACCTTTCCATCTGCAGTCTTTTCATTTCCACTCTGATTGTATGGGTACATCTATATCTATTCAGCATCTTCTTGAGCTCTTAGGTACACCTATATTGCAAAGGATCTCTCTCAGATGCATTAATAGCTACTTACTAATCATACACATTGTAGTTGTAAATAGAAGAGCATGAGATGAAGCATTTCGCTACTAGAACCCTATAAATTACATAGAACTGGGCACTCAGCTCTAATAATATATTAGATGAGTTAGATGAAACACCTGGAGTGTAGCTGGTGAACACAGCTCCAAAAATGCATTGGATGAATTAGGTGAAATACCTGGAGCATAGCTTGTGGATACAGTATACATCTTGGTGTTAATTGTCAAGTCTTCTCTGTCACTTTGCTAGCACTCAAAACTCTTATATATTGAGGTCTATTCAAAAGAACCTAATGTGGGCCCAAACTAAAAAGGTTACTGATTCTTTTACAAAGTTTACATATTGTATCCAAGCTCTAATTCTCTTGATATTTTATAACACTTATCTGTGAAGACTTGTCTTCCTTCAATGTGTAGCAAGTGCAATTGCTTACAAAACACCTGCCTTTGCTAAATTTCATGGCCGCAACTTGGACTTCTCCAAGTTTACTTACTGAGAGTGCTCTCTGGAACTTGATCACTTATGCAATATATATTGCAAGCTACATGAACAGACATGAAATGTGTTCTTCCAGAACTTGCTTTTCGATCTAGACCACTAGCTATTGGTCAAATACAAAGAGGTGGTTAATAACCTATTAAATGATAGGTTTGGCTACTCTTTTATTTCTGATTCAGAAATTAATTTTTTCATGCTTGCTGATTCTCTCATTATTGCTATTCTTAAATATTCTAACCTCTAGAAAAGATTTACTTTGGGAGACTACACACCTGGAACTTGTCCTATATAAAATCCTTAGGCCATCAGTCAATGGTTCAAGGTATACAGTAGAATTCATAGCATGTATTAAGATCATAGATAGCTTACCTAGTCAAAATACCAAGTTGACCTGCCTCCAATACTAAAACACTACTTCTTGAACTTATAAGCCATATGTCATGGGAGAATATGTTGCTGTAATCTGCTAGTACTCAAAGACAAGCTCAATTAATAGTTCTGACTGTTTAGTTCTCCATGCTATTGATGCTATAACTAAAGATTTTTTTATGTAGAATATAGCTTTCCTTTATAACATTTCTGCACATTTTATGACAGTTCTCTCTCTTGATAATGAGTCACTCCTGAAAGCTTATAATTCACTGCTGTTTATCAACTCTGACAAAGATGATAGTCAGTTCGACTATAAATAACTTGATACTGAATTTGAAATTTAGGACTTCTGGCACATCACCATCAGAATATGAAGGCATCAATGTCTAGAGTTTAAGATTGCAGTCGAAGCTAACACCTAAGATATAGTCAGAACTCTCCAAGCTAGACATAGTTGCTTAATAAAATATAAGATGTATACTGTATCCACAAGCTATGCTCCAGGTATTTCACCTAACTCATCCAATGCATTTTTGGAGCTGTGTTCACCAGCTATACTCCAGGTGTTTCATTTAACTCATCTAATATATTATTAGAGCTAAGTGCCTAGTTTTATGTAATCTATAGGGTTCTAGCAGCAAAATACTTCATCTCATGCTCTTCTGTTTACAACTACAATGTATATAATTAGTAAGTAGCTATTAATGCATCTGAGAGAGATCCTTTGCAATATAGATGTGCTTGGGAGCTCAAGAAAATGCTGAATAGATATAGATGTACCTATACAATCAGAGTGGAAATAAAAAGACTGCAGATGGAAAGGTAAAGGCGTAGTTTCTACATTTATTAATAGCTAAATTAATATATATAACAGGATAGCACTGTTAGTAAGAGAAGTGTAGAAGGAGAGAGAAAAAAAGGAGAGAGAATCAAGATTAATAATAGAAGAAAAGAAGACTAAGAAGATGAACTTATAGAAGAAGATCTGGACCTGAAAGAGGAGGAATAGCAAGAAGCAATAGAGAACTTTGAGTATAATGATGACATATTGCATCAAAACCCTTTAAAACAGCACAGCAGTAACTATGAGTAGCTCATGAATATAGATTTTGCTCTTAAAGAGGATATTATAAATACTTTAGAGAATCTAGGCAACTTGGGCAACAATTCAAAACTTACTCCCTTTTTACTATTAAACTCTAATAAGCTCTGAAAATAATTTGGTTTACATATATCACTTATCTCATGCTGGACTTCTGCTATTTTCTATGAAACACTTTCAATTGCCTTTACCAGTCATTTTAATGCAGCATACTATTTTCAATCTTTCAAAAAGAAGCTTATAATCACCTTTGTCATGGAGCAAGAAGGTAATAAACTTGGAGACTTTCTGAGCATATTTTTATAATATATCATATTTCTTTTAGTGCTAGAAGAATGGTCACATTGAGAGTTTATTTGTAATTTGTGATCACACAAAAAAATTAGAAGTAGAATCTTTATAGCATAAGATTAGAGTCTACTCACTCCTTTTTGGAACAGTCTGAGTTGATCTTGCACAGAATTAAATCAGGTGTTAGAAATTAACCTCATTACCTTTTGAAAAACCTTCATTATAGCTATATAAAGGCAGGGGAATTCAAGTTTAGAGAAAATAAAAAAAAAAGCAGAGATGAGGGATTAAGACCCCTGACATGTGATAGTCACTGTATAAACCTCAACCAGAGGCTTAAGTTTTGAGAGTCCAAACTAATGAAGAGCCTCTGGTTCACTAGCTTTTTAAAGTTGTCCTGGTCATTATAGAATTAGAAATAATTTGTGGAAGATAGTGCTTGGGAGTGGCTGCAAGATAGAAGTAAAGACTTCAGAGAGGTATAATTACTAGAAACATGACATTTTCATTTTAATTGGTTGAACTGTTGTACCAGAACATGAGTTCAACCAGCCTTAGGTATTACAATATGCAGGTGCTTATTTAGAATAGAAAGTATACTATAGTAGTGTTTCCCTATAGTTCCAGTTGTACTACTTATATAACTACACTCTAGAATGGTGCAAATAAGTGCAGAAGCATAAATGAGGATATTTACAAATGTATATTAGTCAGCAACCTCTGAGTCATCTATAGAAGATAGTAATTTTCTGAGACTATACATTTTTCAGCTCTTTGAGACTCTTGTTATTTACCTATCTGTTTGGAAAGATATTCTTATGCTAGCTTTTGATGTGGCCCAATGCCCTATCAACAAGCAAAAATACTCTATGTTATATGCAGCAAACACACTTGAAATACTTGTTGTATTTGAGTCCAAATTTGGCTAGATGAAGATCACTACCCAAGTCATATGTATCAGCAGTAATGTCAACTCCACTTTGTTCAAACTTGCCCTGGGTCTGTATGTAGGACTATGAATGGCACATGAACAATATCACTATCAAAGAAAAGATGAAGGGCTGACTTTTTAGTTGAAATAAAAGTAGTAAAGTTGGTAAAGCCTTTCTGGCAGCAACCTTGCCTTACTAACTTGATTTACCTGGCAAAAGAGCATACTTATACTCACCTGCACTTGCATCCTCACCTATACTTATACTTACACTTGCACTCATACTCATGCTCACACTTGCACTCATACTTATATTTATATTTGCACTTGTACTTGCATTCACACTTACATTTGTACTTACATCTATATTTGCATTTACACCTGCACTCACACTCTTACTTGTACTTGCACCTGCACTTGTACTCAGAATTGGCAAATAAAGTTTAATAGATTGTATTTTCTCTCTTTTCTTTTCACTGCTCTAGCAGTATTTGCTTGCAAGGCTCTCTGGACTTTAGCAACTAATTACCTTACTAGGATCTAACTACAAAACTCCAGACCTACTATTTTTGCTTGCTTTATGATCCTTCCTCATATATTGTTTTTATTACTCCTCCTTTAACAGACTCAAATCCAAAGACACTTTCCTCTCAGGCTATCTACATGCCTGCATAGCCTTTACTCATACACAAGCACCAGTCATTCCTGGATTCCTTTTCATCCAATTCTACCAATAGACAGCTTTATTCTAACATAGACTTGTGACATAAATAAATAAGTTTTCTTTTTATCATCATCTCAAGTGTCTTCATATCTTATCTGAGCTTCAATCTTTTTTAGTTAATTTCTTTTCTCATACCTGTTCTATTCTATCTCTGTCCTATTTCTGCACTTCTTTACTCTATAGTTATGCTTCCATTGACTCTTAGACATGCAGCTTCATTATAATTATCTGTTTAGGACATTAAAAGTAAAGCTTAAATAGCTATTCTTATGCTAAAAGCACAAGTTTCCTATATTCTTAAATTCAGAATATTACCTTTGCTTTATTTCTGAGTTGATGTTAGCCCATGATCAGTGTGGACATAAATTCTCTATTGGTCATATACTCAACTGATAGAAGTTCAACCTTTAAGTGGACTTGATTGGGCAATTGTCTTCTTAATATGATCTTTCTTGCTAGATCCTAATAACTGTGAATTATCTGGTAAGATAGCTGCCCCCTAGCAAAGCTTAACTGCCCAGTGATAAAGGCCAGCCTAACAAGTATATCCCCAAGATTTATACTAACAAGGGCCCTTGATTTTATATATAGAACCAATTTCTAGTACTTTTTTCTTGTATGTGCTGTTATAATTATATACTAAAAGTCAAATATTCTTATATTCACAATTATGATTTTGTTTCTATTTTCTTTACTGTATGTTGTCTAAATATATACAAAGTATGATTATGTAATCTTCCATGTTGGGATAGTTCTGAATTAATTAATATTTTAAGCTCATTAGAATACTTTTGTTTCTCTCCAATTTTATATACAAAATGGGTATTCTAATACTTGGTATAGCCTCCCTTGGCCTGCAGAACTTCCTCAACCCTCCTAGGCATACTCTCTATCAAATTCTAACATACTTCTAGTGGTACAGTAAGAAACAAAAGTGTCTGAATGTTTTGAGCAAGCTTACAAATTAGTTAAAATAACTCAAGTATTACTGTGGCTGTGCACTTCATATATAAAATATATATACCTCAGTATGTTGTCTAAATATGAAAGCAAAAATGCCACAGTGAGAGCCTGGCTGGGATGAGGACAGTGGTGGCAAGGGAAGGGCAGATTATCACTGATTCAAAATGGAGGCTGAAAAGCGACTACCACTTGAAGAGGCAAAGGTTTCCAATGAATACTATCACATAAAATATGGGCCATTGAAGTAAGAATGCTGAGCAAACTA
>JAEUWJ010000755.1:0-17538 GCA_018524395.1 Podaxis carcinomalis | reverse complement strand
GCCACTACAGTTCCTGAGGGGCGCAACACATAAGTTGAAGCCAAGGCCTCTCCCAACTTCAGTCCGTGACCATCCGCTCCTGTCCGCTCGCGGTCCACTCCTGTCCGGAGTTCGCCTCCTTAACACTTGGGGAAACTCGCTCTGAAGCTTTTGAATCTCGGATTGCGCAGATGTGATCGTTGACAAGAGGTCAACGATCGCTATCTCTGTTACTCCATGCTCGAGAAGCCCTTGGATGATTGTTAAGCCCAGATGGCCAGCACCCCCGGTCACTGTGACCAGGATCTATCATACGAACACTAGGATAGTGGTTAAGGAACTCACCAATGGCGTTTCCGCTGATTGAGAATCGATGGATGGCCCTCTCGGCGTGGGGATGGGCGCCATCAATGGATTGTCCGCTTGCGAGGACACCATCTCGGGGATGACTCTAGTGGCGAGTGCATCCCTTGCGACGAGTGGGGATTGTGCCGGGGCGGACATTTGCAATTAGACAGACTAGCGATAGTAGATGTTTGCAGGGATCGCGAGGTGGGGAGTATGAGTGAGTCATCCCTTTACGCGGTGACAGTCTTCTATGACTCCCTGCCTATATATACTTTAATGGACATGCCGTCGAAGGCCTCATGGCCGATAGAACTCAGGATGACTGAGAAGTTTGGTCCCTACTTATGTTTGGGTGGGAAGAATTCTTCTCGTTGCCCCTGATAATAGGTCAAATGATTTCGTTTCAAGGTCTGCTCCTCAACGTTCTTAGCATCAGCGCATTATCTTTTGCTCCAACGTTCCTCTGAATAGTCCTTCGGCTGTTGCATGATCTAAGGCAGTCCTAGTGTTGTAAGGGTTCAGTTCAAAAAACCACGGACCGGCTGAATCGGACCAATATAGGACCGAGCCGGACCCCTGGAGTGGTCCCCGATCCCAACCGGTCCTGGGATCAGTTCCCGGAATTAACCGGCCAAACTGTGCGAAAACGACAGCCTGCAGCACCACGACTACGCAAGCTATCATTTCACCACCACGACGTTCTTGTGCATCTGTCCTCACATTGCAAACACTCTCTGTCAACCGACTGGCCACCTGGCCGACCTCTTTCATCTGTCAGGCCACCACAGCTCTTTTGTGACCCAGATTTCGAACCTTCGCACCGGTGCATATGTCGGGACTTCCTCGGTTCGGAATTCATCACGTATTCCATGCGCAGGTTGTTTGACTTGATGACAGACAGATGTCAAGACCTCTGAACTTTTGTCCTCCTGCATGGCATGCTCTCCATCAAGGTTCCGGCTTTACAATTTCCAGCTCATGATCCTCCAATCATGACTGCAATGTCCGGCCTCCGGGTGAGTGTTCATTGAGGCTACTGCTCCTGAGAATGTCTAAGTGGCGTCCGTCTAGATGTTTACTTCCCAGTATCGATGGCTGGCCCTGGCTACGATGACGAATTTAACTAGAACGTGGGTCGCTCATGGAGCACTGTAGGTCACAGGTCCACACTCATGCACGACCTGTTACTCTTGTAAATAGATATGATATACGCAATGGTGTATTGTCAATCAATACACGAGTTTACGACGCATGCATATTGACGTGATCAGTGACCTGCTAACCTCAATAGAGATTGAATGCAGGTGTAACGAGCCCAACAACAAGAGTCAACTGAAGGCGTATAAGAAGCTTTGAGGTATGCTCCCATTCCTCAGGCTAACTTTCCTCCTTGGCATTCAGCACCCTCCCGTTCTAACTGCTTGCGCCATGCCACCACGAAGGAAGAAGAATGCTGAAAAGCACACTACGCTACCTGGTGGTGCTTTATCATCAGTTTTCGAGAGCAATCCCACTCATCCAGGTAAGCAATGATTTACTAGTACTTCGAGATTATTTCTAATTATTGAATGTTACATAGATCCGCCGCTCCCAGTACCTCAGAAGAGGGGTGGCCGTGGCCAAAAGAAGTCGGTCCACATTGTTGAACCGGTATGTACCATATGATCTTGATCATACAATTTATATCTAATCACATGCTATTCCTAGGAGCTAATGCCGTCCATCAGCAATCCTCCTATTACTCTTGATACATCAGATACACCAGCCCAACTGCTATCCCAGCCGCCGTCAAGCAATCCTATTCCTACCCCCGATGTCGATCCTGCAGAAAACCCATTCCTTATCCGATCTCCGTTGGCTCCCACGGTCACATCCCCATGTTACATGTCTGTCCTTGATCTCGCCAACGATCTTGAGCCACTAACTCTTGATGACTCTGATGAGTCTGAGCAACTGCCAGTAACCCAAGCACCCTCTCGACACAAGACTGTGACTGCACCGAGCAGTCCGAGCCTGCCGCCAGAGCTCAGCTCCGACACTGATGATGCACCAAAACAGGCTCGCGAAGCAAAAGACATATGGCCGTTTGTGCGGAGAGACAATGATGAACATCGAGTATGCAAATTTTGCGAGTACGTACACAATTTCCATGGGATTGAGTCGATACCCAGTCTTACACATAATGTCAGAGAAAAGCGTAAAAATATACAAGGTGTCAAGGTTTCGACATGGGGTAATGGTACTGGTACTGCGACAATTCGACGACACTTTTATACCAGCCATTTTGAGGAATGGTACACAGTGTGTATCCAGATGGGGATTACGGTCTCGTCACAGAACAAGAACCTTCAGCAGTTGATTAGCAACTACCAACAAACCCACAAAACGAGAGGAACAACGAACGCGACCAAAGGACGCCATAACTCGGGTGCTCTTATGGTAAAGGAGTATTCCTCCGAAGGCTTTTTGGAAAGTCTTGTTGAGTGGATTGTGTCTGATGACCAGGTGGGTGCGCGAGTAGCTACATATCCAAAGTATTATCATTGCTGATATCAAACTTGACTTATCTCTGAAGTCTCTTAGTGTCATCGAGAACCCCAAGCTACGTTCAATATTCCTGATGTTGCGAAAGGATCTCCGAAACAGTGATATACCCTCACGGCATATACTCCGTAGCAAGATAATGGATTCGTGGAATCAGTATATTGAGAACTTGAAGCGGACAGCAAAGGTATGTGTTTCGAACATCATTTCGACGTATCATCTCTCATTTTGCACCTATTCAATAGAACTCTATTGGGAAATTCTCGTTCACAGCTGACTTATGGAGTGACCCTAACCTTACACCATACATGGCTATCACGATCCACTGGGTTGAAACACGACCACAAAATACAGCTTGTGGTACGCAGTATGCTCTTCATCTCCGAGCAGATTTAGTGGGATTTTTTCATGTCCCACATCGTCACACTGGTAACCACTTGAGTGCCGTTTTTCTACATGTATTGGACCGGTTAGGAGTTACCGAAAAGGTATATCAATATGAATATTTCTTTGCTATGACGACAATAACTGATATGATTCCTAATTTTGTTAGATTGGCTGGATAACCCTCGACAACGCCAGCAATAACGACACTATGGTTGAATGTATGGAGGAGCATCTTAATGCACGTGGCATTGAGTTTTCTGCTCAGGAGCGGCGTATACAGTGTGGTGAAAAAGCAATTTATACATGCTTATCTAATCCAGTGATATTCTAGATGTTTTCCTCATATCGTTAATCTTGCAGTCCAGGCTGTCCTTACGAAGGTTACGAACATGGACTATGCTTCAGACACTTCTCCAAACTATAGTCTACCTCCTACCACGGTATCACAAGGTATTGATGTCATTGCACTTCTCCGATCCGCAATCCGCAATGTGAGTAGGATAATGTCATTATCTCAGCACAACTGATTGAGAGTCTAGATCTGTTCATCATTCCATCGTCGTGAAGGGTTCAAACGAGTTCAGAAAATGCTGAATATGAAACAGCTTCAGTTGATCCGAGATGTAACCACCCGCTGGTCATCAACCCATCTCATGATCGAGCGATCTCTTCAACAACGACAAGTAAGCTTTCATTTCATGAAGAGATAGCTTACATAAGCTTTCCAAATAGGCTATTGATACCTATCTCTCGCAAAATGAAGATTTGCGTCAGTATAAGCTCTCTTCAGAGAACTGGGAAGTCCTTGAGAGCTATTCGAAGATCCTACAGGTTTGAAAGTCTTTTCTATTCTTCCAACAGTCACTAATGCTTCAGACTCAGGTGCCACACGCATTCCAACAAAAGTTATCTTCGGAAAGCACACCAACACTTTCCCGCGCATTGCCGTCATTCTTGAAAATGATACAGCAGTGGGAAAAATTCCGGGAGTCTATGCCTCACTATGCTATTATAGTCGATCGAGGACTTGATAAGTTGCAAGACTATCATGATCGGGCATCACTGGTGAATGCCAACACCCTTGCAATCTGTATACCTCATTATTTTCGACTTGGAGATCATATCTAACTCATGTATTTCAGTGGTAAATCCAGCACGCAAGCTCCAGTGGTTCAACGAAAATCAACCCAATGATGCCATCGGTGCACGGCAACTTTTCCGCCAGCACATAGGTGTGATCTATTGCTTTGTCATCAATAGAACACTGACTGCTAACTGTAGTTGCGAAGATATCGCTCGAATGCTGGTCTTCGAACACCGAAATCCAAAGATCACTATAGCTCTTCATCGTCACTATTAGATAACACAGATAGGGAGTGGGCTGATGAAATCCTTGGTGATGTCATGCCCGCTCCTATAAGTGGATCAAAAAGTTTAGATGCTGAAATCGAGACGTACTTTCTTGATGGACAAGTTCAAATAGATCCCATCAAGTTCTGGCAGGTGGGTCAATGAGTGTTTTTCGTAGATCCTTTGAATTAATGCAGCCGTTTATCAAAGGAAAATCAACTCCGGTATCCTACGATATTTTTGCTTGCAATAGATTTGCTACCTATCCAAGGATCAGCCGTACCATGCGAGCGCGTATTTTCATCAGCCAAGGAGACCCTCACTTCACGCCGCAGTCGGATTACTTCCAATCTCATGGAGGCACTCCAGATGCTGAAATTTTCGGTGAAACACGGTGGTCAGTTGAACTTCACTACTGGGACATCACTCCAAGAGGAGCTAGCCTTTTTGGAGGAGCGGGAACAGCAGCTTTTACAGTGTCCCGATGATTTACAGCCATTTCTTGACATTTTAACTACTGTATATGACAGTAATGATGACACAGGAGACTCAGAGTCGACAGGCGAAGACTGATCCATGTTGATTACATACTATTCTACCTAATATATCCAGTTAGGCCGGTTCCTCAGTTCAGGACCGGATCAGGGAATTTCAGTTCGGTCCCAAAGGGGGGAACCGGCAGGGACTGAACTGAACCTGACCGAACCGGACTGTTAACAACACTAGGCAGTCCAGGTGATCAGAGGGATGAAGTTTTTGAAGTTATTCGATCCTGTTTTGATTCCCTGTGACACAAAGGGCGCAGTTTTTTCCCAGATGATGCTGGAACAGCTCTGCGGGGGGTTAAAAGCGACCTCTGAAAAATATAGACGGAAGTCTTGCTATGATGTCCAGGAACGGCGCCATTCATTGTTTCTTCATAGTAATAATCAAACAATTGAATTTTTGATTTTTGATGCAGTGATGGGGTTTTGAAAATCATGCGTTCTATTCTTGGCATAGACTATTAAATCCCTCACTTATTCGCTTACCGCCATCCGCCAGCAGTGCTGCAAGCCAACCCCAGCGCCTTCACTACCAGCTCACCAAACATTTCTCTGAACGTCGAAGCTACAATGTTTATTGCAGGACAATTCATAAGTCTCTATTTTTCTCTCGAACGCTCACCAAGGCTTCTCTCCTCACCAGGTTTTAGCTCCTATTTCCAGTTCGCCTTCTATCCACATCGTTCGGCACCCACCCGCTATGTTTTGTTCTGTCACAGAACCAACGCTATGAAATCCTTCGTCAACCTCACTTCCATCTTTACGGCTCTTTTATTGCTGTCTGCAACAATGACGGTCACTGCAAGCTCAAAAAAACCAAAGTTCCATTCGGGCAATACTGAATGTCATGGATGCTGGGAGTTGGAACCGTTTGATTGTCCGGATGGCTGGCGTCTTGAGCAGCATAAGCTGTGTTGGACGTGCATCAGCAAAAAATATTTCTACTTATGTTACTTATGAGATGTCTGACTTATACATGACTTTGGACAAGGCAGATTAAGTCAAATAAAGCCTTAATAAGACATCCAATTTCCACCAAGTCTAACAAGTACATATAAGAAGAACAATTTACAACTGTTTAGTACCTCGAGTTTAAGTACAACAAAAAGTAACACTAAAGTCAATAAAGGTAACTGTAAGTCATCCCAAAAGTCAAACAGTAAGTCGTCAAAAAGTCAAGCAATAAGTCAGACAAAGGAATACAAGTACACTTGTCAATGTCACATAACACTATCAGGTCTACTAATACCATAGAAATGCCGTCCCTTGTACTCCTCTCGGCTTGTGTCAGCTGGGCAAATGGTGAAAGAGGGGCAGGTGTTCTGGCATGTAATTATCAGCCTCTGAGAGTGTTGAGGATACCGGGGCAGGAAAGGGTCCATGCGAAGGATCTTGTTCATCATCGATATCCATGCAGTTCTCTTCTGATGCAACAGACTTCTTGGCGACAATACGACCGGCCGAGTCACATCCACCAACAGCTCCCAGTTGTCAAAGAAGTCAAGAAGGATTGCCATACTCAAGGACATTGCCTTCATGATCCATTCCCGTTCCTCAGCGCCTTCAATGTCGCGCCTTTCAAGGAAACGCACAAGCGTCGACTGGAGTCATTGGGCTGGATGTTTGTGAAGAGCATGCTGTGAAGGGCAGAGAGTTCGGAAACCTTGGCGTCCGGATTCATGCAGCGCGCTTGCGAATGTGCCAACCATACGCCAAGCTGGACAGTTGGACATGATGACTGATCCTTGGATATCAAGGACGTCAGCTTTCTTCATCCACTTCTCTTTCTCGAGGCCCTCCCCACTCAATTCAATGCTTCTAAGCATGACCCGTGTGTCCATCTCATTGGTGTCACCTGATTCATCCTGCTGAGACCCGGATTCGAGGGTTGTGACTCCACGGTAAATCAGCTTAAGCTGTTGTGAGGAGGTGGAGGCGGAGGAGTTGTCTGTTGCTGTCCGGTTAGGTCGCAAATAATGCAGAGGATGTTGAGGAGCCGCCTGTTGAGAGGGTGAATGTCGATGACGAAATAGAGGCCGCGTATGAGCTCATCGACCCTGCTGAGACGTGGTCCTCGCTCGATTTGGGAGTCGGCATGGATCTTTCAGAGCGGAGGCTGTTTGTTGTGGTCGAGAATGACCGTTTAAGTGAACAGGATCGTGCCTGCAATGGTCAACGAGCTGACAGGCAGCATTGGCGGTGTTTGCAAGATTCCTTGGGAAGTTTTTGTGCTCTCAGCTTCAGAGATAGAATCGGGCTCTCCTGTACGTCAGATAGGTATTGGATCGGTATCCGGATTGAAAAGCTTCAGTTTGCAAGGGCTGTGATGAGGAGCAGGAGATGACGCAATCTTCAGGTGTGAAAACCCTTCATGGTCTGCTTCCCCTGTGGGTCAAGAGACAACAACTGAGGGAAAGGTTGACGGCATTGTATTTGGGGGACTGCGCCACGGACAGGTGGGGCAGAGGCTTTCGGTGACCAGTCATTCCGAGGCGGTGATTGAGGTTGTGTCTGAGAGCCGGAGGCAACGGTGAAGGGTTGGACTGCTGTGAGGCGGTTCGTGGTTGTTGATCTCATTCCCCCCCTCTCCATCTTTTCCTTGGAACGAATAGGACCTGGCAAACCAAGATACATATCAGTCAAGGTGTACGGGTATAGGAATGATTCGGATTAATATGAACCTTGCCTGTCTCTGCCTGAGAGCCATGGCTCGTCGTCGATGTCTGTTGGCTGTGGACCGTCCCTGGACAACGTTTCACAATCCTTTCACTTTCTCGAAGGTCATGGAGAGGTGGTTGAGAAAGAGTCCATGGGTGGTCAAAAGGAAGGGACGCGTGTAGTCGATTCACTGGCTAATGTGGGAGAATGGAGAGTGCCAAGAAAATCCTGGAGCTGGGGGAGTGTGGTTTGAGGATGCCATTGGATTAATCGACTGGAACCTTGGTCATGTTGTACGGGGATCCTCGAAAGGAGGAGAGTGAGAGATGGACCGTGGAGGCTGGTGAAGTGTGCTATCACTGGGTGACATTGGAGAGGTGACATCGGATGGGACATGGGAACGTTCAGCAAGGGAAAGGTGACGTGAAGAGGTCTTTTGTCCTGGGAGATGGATCAAGGCTTGATTTCGGGAAGGGGGGTTGCTTGGAGATGAAATAGAAGTTGATGGAGTACTAATTTGGGAGGAGAGAGATTTTGTAGAAATAGTACTTGAGGAAGATGATTGAGCGGAGAGTGTAGTGTATGACTGACCCAGACCTGAGGCGAGTAGCTCCGTAGCGGAAGGAGCCTGATGCACGTAGTGCGTATGTGAAGGTCGCATGCTTTCTAAAGTCGGGTGCTCATTTGGTCTGATAACAAAGCTAGAGTTGAGTTGGGTGGTCAACGAGTCGGGGGGCCGGATTTAGAGGGCAGATCAGGTAACAGAGGGTGGTATGGAGGACACAGCCTGATGTGCGCGAACGACGGAGAACCTCGTGTACGAAGCCTCTGATCAGGTAAGACTAGCCCTCGAATCATTTCCGCAGTCAGACAGCGGCACGACGAGAGGTGCTGCTGCTGAGGCCATGCAATGACACTATGTGTAAAGACCTTGAGTATTCTGGATGTCTGGACCTGTGCTGATGGTAACAGGAGCACAAGCGGACGTCTGGAAGATCAGAGGGGTGTCTTGAAGAGACAAGACCTCAGCAAGTGTTTTAACGGTTTGATCTGCAAGACGAACCAATCAGTTTACAGCCACAGGGAAATTGGCCAATGGGGGACTGACCAACTAATCCTGGGGTGAATTGCTTCTTTGTGGAATAGCTTGGGAGGGGTGTTTCTTTCGGACTCTGAGAGAGGGTGGAGAACTTGATTTCCGAAAGGGAAGTGTTGCTTGGAGATGAAATGGAAGTCAAGGTGGTGCTGGTTTGGGAAGAGGGAGCTTTTGTGGAAATAGTACTTGAGGAAGATGATTGAGCAGATAGTGCTGCCACCGGACCTGAGGGCGAGTAGCGGAAGGAGCTGGATACAAGGCAGTGTTTGAAGGTTGTGTGCTGCCGAATCCGGTGAAGACTGGACAAGGCCGATGGGGGGAGGGGAATCCTGACAGATGGTGGTTGGGAAGAAGGTGGGGACATGTTGTGCAGTTCGCGGCAGCACCAGTGCGGAGGTGTAGGTGGCGCAGTTTCGATGATGTGTATGCAGACAGAAAGACTTGAAATGACTCGTGCTTCACAGAGTCAGCAGAGTTCCATGGGGAAGCTAACCACGGGGAGGCCGAGGGTTCGACTCCCAGGTGTTCTGCAAGTTTGGTGGATTTGGAGCAACAACAGCATCAACAATAAAGAAAGGGGAAGACTCGGAGACAGAGATGATCGGGGACTCTGGAGCCTCAAGATAACAGAGGGCGGTCTGGAGGACAAAGCCCGATGTGCGCGAACGATGAACTTTTGATGGGAGTGAGATCATCCCTCGACTCGATTCCGCAGCTAAACGGAAGCACAACGAGAGGTGCTGTTGCTGAGGCCATGCAATGGCATGATACAGATGTACCATAAGTGTTCTGCGCATCGGGATATGCACCAATGGCAGCGCCAGCATGGGCAGACGTTTAGAAAACGGGAGTTATGTCCTGACTCCTGAGCAGATCTCAGCAGGAGTTTTAGCTGTTGGATCTGCAAGTGCTGACTAATCAGTGTGCGGCCTCGGGGACAGGGACTAACTAACTCACCCTACAATGAATTGTTTCCTTGTGGACTCTCCTGGGAGGGGTGTTTTTTTCAGATTCCAAGATAGGGATGAACACTTGATTTCGGGAAGAGGGGTGTTGCCTGGAGATGAAGTAGAAGTCGAGGGTGGGGGGCTAAATTGGGACGAGGTTGGTTTTGTAGAAATAGTACTTGAGGGAGATGATTGAGCAGAGAGGTGTGCATACTATGAATGCCCCTGAACTTGAGGGCAGGAGGTAGAAGGAGCCTGACTTGTGAAGGCATGCATGCTTCGCGGAGATCTTGATGAAGCGGGTGACAAGGAATTGAAATAATTCGCAGGAAGTGTTATCCGGCATTTCAGAAGGATCCCATGATGAAGGCGAGGACGAGACATGAGGGTTGCATTATGCCTGATGACGAGAGCGTGTGCGGGACTTGGAGTGGTATAGACGGCTGAAAAAGGTAGTCGGAAGAAACGGAACAGCATGATTATGAGAGTTCTGAGGGCGAAGTGGCAGTGGCGTTGGCTGCTGTTGCACATTGGGATTTTAAGGAGTCCAGGGGCAAGTCGTATGAAAAGGAATTGCCTGTGAAGATGAAATAGGACGCTACATGAATGGGTGAGGTAAGGCAACAGATGCTGTTTATCTTACAAGTTACGCAGCCAACTCAAAACTGTCGTAGTCAATATATTTATTGATATAGAACACGGTGTATTTGTCGAGTGTTTGGGATGCATGGTGATGTTGGGGGACCCTCTTTGTTCCATAAACTGGGATCAGGTGAGCAGCGCAAAGAATTTGGGTGAGGGGGATGATGCGAGACTCAGGATGTCGGCCTCGGTGTATGGTCCATAATCCTGTATTGGGATCTCGAGAAGAGCTGCGCAGGTAATTAGTGACCAATGCACACTGGTGGAACTTCCCAGCAAATGAAAATGAAAAGAATACTTTGACTCGTGCAACGGTCAGACCACCAGAGCTGATTGTCTGGAAACCAGACTGTTCCCTCACAAATATAGTGTCAAAGCGACTGGGACCTCGCCACCACGTTTCAGCCGCCCGAACCAGCTCTGAGCATTCTCCACCATCACCATTGCTCAAGGCACGGCGCTTTATCTTCACAGAAGGATAAGTTGAGAATGGTACCTTCTTGTACCACGAGTCAGGGAGGGGGTTAGAGAAATTAACATAAGGTAAGTCAGAGTGATACAACATATACCACGAAAGTAATTCAGCGAAGTGGGGTTGTTTGACCTGGCGGCAAAGATCATGAGCAGAAGTCGCAGAACCTTGTAATGCTCATCAGTACAGCAAAGTGAAAACTCGAAGTGGAAACATACGGTTAGCTTTAGAAGCTAGCGTGACTCTTGAGCTCGGGGTGTTTAGATCTCCAAGCTCATCCGAATCACTCGCATAATCATCCAGTTCATTGTGCTCGTCATCTGATTTGCCATCACTATCCGACTCGGAGTCATCGAGTTGGTTGCCGTTATTGTCTAGCCCATCACCGTCATCGTTATCATCATCATCGCTATCACCATCATTATCAACAGTGCTGCTGTCGAATTGGGCGGCGTCATCATCCACCATATCTCCATTGTTTTTCCAATCCTGATCTTTAACTTGTCTTAGGAATATAATCAAAAAGACAAAAGGATGACGTGCCTTTATCAGGTGTGTTTTCACCTAACATCCCCTTTGCTTCAAAGTGGGCACAAGCAGAAGCGAGTTTATCCATCCGTGCATTGTTAACGAGCATCTGTTGGAGGGGTTTGAACCGATTTGATCGTCGCCAAGGTTCCTTCACCGCCTTTATGTGTTTTGATTCAGTGATTGATGTACACAAGCCATTCGGGGCTCTGAACTCGCGAATCATGAGGGCGTAGTGATCCATTGAGTGTGCTTGTGGTGGTACAAGAGAACCTTCACTTCGTATTCCAGTTGTAACAAAGATAGTCCGGTGTTCATCGAAGCGTTGAAGAGCATTGTCAAGTTGCTGAAGTGTGTCAGTATCAATGGTATCCTTACGCACCAGGTAACAGAAATCAAGGAAAGCACTAAGCATTTGGATCATCTCAACGGGGACATGACCCTCGAGTGCCGGGAGATAGACCTGATATTTGTAAATAAGGTCTGGAAGTCAATAATGAGATAAGATCTTACTTTCATAAGCGCCTTCGAATCATTACCGGTCCATTGCTTAAAGCCGCAACCTTTTGGGAAGTTTTGAAGACCAGAAAAGGGTGGTACAGCTGCAATACTAGGTGCAAGGATTGAAGCAGCCATCAGAACGGAGAGTCTGGGTAACTCACCAGCGATCAATGTCATCAAGGACCCTTTCTGCTTCTCGGCCTGGGTTGCGGTCATGAATGTATACTTCAATCCATGTTACAAGGTGATCCTTAAATACACCTTTAACCAACTGATGTAAAACATCAGGTGTAATCAGTTCGTAAATATTGGCTCGAGGGAAGTCTTCAGTGAATGGCTGGTAAATCAATGATCAGCAGGGGTTCAGCAACAAGTTTTGAACAGGAGGACATGACATACAATGAGATCCCCTACTAAGCCATACTTCCCCCAAAGTTCTCCTAGCTCATACGTTTCAAGAGCACGAATAGTGTGGTCAAGGGACCACATCCCCCCTGAACCAGTGTTTTTTCCACCAGATAAACGTGTTATACACCTAATGTCAAATGGGTTAACAGAACCCGTGAAGTGAATAAACATGAAGGCATACTTTGGGCACCAGCCCTGAACAACGCCTGCAATCAGACATTGTTCAGGGTAATCACTGATATACGGCCCAAGGCCAAAGACTGCCTTCTGATATTGTCGATCAGGACAAAGGACGATTTCAGGCTCTGTCATTCGTGGTTTGAGGGATTGAAGGATTTGTGAGAGTGCCATATGGATCAGCTGACGAGAAAACTTGTGGAATCGGACATCACCCTTGTGTTCTTTATCAACTGTGTAGATATCTTCAGTAGTAATGGGCATGTCAGAAGGAGATTTAATACCTTTGGGAATTGCGAGAAAGCCAAGAAGAAGGACACCGTTTCATCGAGCATGGCGCGTTGAGTTGTGGATATTACCGATCGAGATGTAAAGGGGATGGAATTCTGTGTTGCCCGTTCCAACAGATGTTGTTGTCTTGTCGCTGCCGAGGATGATCAGCACAAACATGGATCCTTCTGTCCCTGGATGTTCAGTTGCTATTCGAGTCTAAACAGTTGTGAGAGATGTAGAAATCCAGTTACAATAGTTACATTACTCACTGCTTGTCTCCACGCCCAGTTTGCGGACATAAGGTCCCGGAATTGGTGGCTCCCATTAACATAGCATTGATACAGCGAGTAGTCAAATTCACCATCGAAGTCTGGATTACCGATGATGTTCTTGACAACTTCAAGAGCATTGCGGTGCCAGACTTCGAATTCAGCGTCCATCCAAGATGGCCGCACCTCATCCTGGTCATCACTTGGTGGGTAGCTCATTGCGAATGATTCCCATTCAAGCCCATATGGAATTGCGTCAATTGTAGCATATAAGTGGTCGCGGTTTTCAAAGGGCACATCCCTTTCATCACCAAGACACGCTTTCCACAATTTCAGGAGCTGGTTGATCTTTCCGCCAGACATCTGGCACCGACTGAACAAGAATTCGGCGGTCTCAAACTGCAAACAATCCACAAAAGGTGACCAATCACCTGCCAGATCATTCACTTGAGGCAGTGCATCTTCGGGAAGCCAATCCCCATTGACGTCACAGACATGACCTGAATCAACAGTAGGGAACATTAATTATCACTGGAACATAAAAGTAGAATACATACCTGTAAGAAGCGAATGAAAATGTTGCTGAGTTGATGGCGTTGCTGAAGAGCTTGAGGGACGAGTGGATCTCTGAAATTGCTCATGCAGATTTAGTGGTGACATGGGAGTATCAATATCCATATCCAAAAACGCTGAAGAATCAGCATTTGGTGCGAGAGCTTCAGGCGGTGATGAGATACGAAGAGACAAATCAAATTGTTCAATTAAGTCCCTTCACCGCTTGTCAGTAAGAATAATGCAGGGCCCATTGGAAAACATACCGGTAATCTTGTGATTGTGGCTGTTCAACGCCCTCGTGTGGTACGTCGGTAATGCTTGGACTTGGGTGTTCCTGCAGTGAGTGCATTCAGCATCACGAACACCCTTACAAAACTGAACGTACTGGTGATTCAGAACTTGATGAGTCCTCGGCTAAGGTACTGAGATGATTTTCAGGCTCTGTTAGCATATGCGCGGCAATGAAATCAAAGATATTATGCTTCTTTCAAAGATGTTGTGTATATGGAGGTCCGAGTGGACACAGCTTATTGCAATTGGGAATGGGACACCGGATGAGGTCAGGAGTAGGATATGACATGACAGAAAGTCAAAGTGGGGATGGAAAACTCTGCCAGTGGTGCAGCTTTTGAGGAGGGCGGAGATCTCAGATGATGAACGGACTTAGCGCATTGAACTCCAGTTTGGTCACACATCAACCTTAGACACCACTTTAGCATTTTGCCAAGTCACACCACCACCGCGTTCAAGTTCAACCACAACCTCTTCATTTGAAAACCCTACTACTGCCATTCTATAATGAAAACCAGGCCTGAAAATCTGCTAAAGTGTGTTGTTCTTGCGACACCGAGACGGAAAGGGAAAGACGGAAAAACCATCAAGGAACTTGACTGTGAAGCGAAAATGCGAAAACAAGCCGAGAAGGACCAGAAGATTCACAACCTCAAGGCCTTCGAAGAGGAGCAAGTTGAGCATGCAGCTACTGCTGCTCACACTCCTGTCAACGCACGGCGCGTGAATCCGCCACGTGGAAGCAAAGCAAAGTGCACGGAAGCAGTACCTTGCCCAAAACAGGCCATCAAATCCAGGGGCAAAGGTGGAGCTGCCAGCAAGACTACAGAAGCGGTGGCCACTGGCGTCATGGACATCGACCCTCCTGCAGACTCCAACAGGAGGTCTGCACCCCAAGGGAAAGGGAAATTGCACTCGAAGAAGGCAGAGACGGGGATACCTGAAAACCCAACTGCAACAAAGCCAGCTAGTAATGATGCAATGGATGTTGATAACCACCATGTCCCCAACAAAAAGAGGACATGGGTTGCCCAAGTAGCCGTGGTAAGATATCCCTTTAGTGAAAAGGGAGAAGACTAAGTTACTTTATAGGACATCAATGACTCAGAACTTCGCTCACCTGTTTGAAAATGCCATCGATCTCGGTCTGTCCCAATGGGGGAACAGGATGATCATCTTAACGATCTGGAAGCCAGTGCCCTATTCTGGAATGAGCCCAACGAGGAGTTCCAGTCCGCAGAAACTCAAGCCATAGGTGAAGGCCAAGATGGAGTCGGAGCTGCAGTTGAAGGCAAGGATGAAGATGGTCCAGAACCTGGAGTCGAAGGTGAGGAGCAAGAAGAACCCGAACTCGAAGAAGGTGAGGGGGAAGCCAAACCCGAACTCAAAGAAGGCGAGGGGGAAGCCGAACCTGAACCCAAACTTGAAGGTGATGACAAGGACAAATCTGAATCTGAAGCTGAAGGGGAGGGTGAGGACGAAGGGGAAAAAGGGTATGAAGACCGCAGAATGGGGTTTGAGTGTGGTGGATTGGAGTACGACAACATTGACATTCAGGTAAACGATTATGTTGAAGAAGTTGATGGGGAAGGTGGATATCATGAGGACGTGAGAGAAGGGGAAGGTAAGTGATGCACAGGAGTCACATGTTTCAAAGCGGCTGACCTTTCGGATGCATTAGGGATGCGGAATGGCACTGGAGGAAGTGAGGATGACTATGTTCCAGAAGAGAACGAAAAATCTGAAGAAGAGAGTCTGGATGAGAATGAAGAGTCTGAAGAAGAGATTATCGTCAAGAATGAAGAGGAGGATGATGGGTTCAACAAGGTAATCCTCATCCAAAGAAGCGGAATGTTTGATGTTGACTCACTTGAACGAACTCAAGGTGATCCAGGAATCCCACCAAGAGTGGACGGACTCAGATCAGGTGAGTATCCTTCCCATTCCCGAAGCTGTTGGGTTCACATATCGGCATCCGATAGCAAGAAGGGGGCAAGCCCAGTAGAGGAGCGAAAGGAAAAGCAACCATGACAAGAGGCAAAGGCATGAGGCAAGTTGCGTAGGGGGAAGGTGGCGATCAGGTCTGTGGTTCCAGAATTTGTGTATCCAAATATAGAAGTTCATTCCCAATAGGTTGGGTTAACTAAGTCCGTCCCGTCCCACCATGATACAGCGTACGTCAAAGTCCCCTCTCACTTCCTATAATTTTCCTGATACATGCCTTGACTTACAACAGGGATATGGCGAAAAAATCTGTGAAACCCTCTGCGAAGAAGGCACAGAAACAACCCCACGTCCAGCCCACTCCAACCGGTCATGAGTCTCAAGTACAACTCCCATCAAAATGGTCTGCGCTGAAGAGTGCGCACATAGTTGCATTGAAAAAACCAACGCAACACAACAATGAAGACGGCGAAGAATCCCATCCATCTGCTGGAATTTTCGAGGATAGAGATGAGTGCAAGGATTTCGAGTGGGACCACGCGCGGAATAGTCCCGCTAAGAACGGCCACCGTGCTGATAGCAAGGCAAGTATTTTGCTAATACTTCAATCTTTTACTTAACATGTGAATCTCTAAGGCCCTGGTAGAGGTCAAGCGGATCTCCAAACCACGGAAACGCATAAAGAACACTGATCTACCCGCTCAGATCATGGACGATGGAACCTGGCAAGAGGTCATTCTTCCGACCCTCATGTTCTGGGCCGGTTTTCAGTGCAATCCATGGGTAGCCAACGATGGGCCATTGAAGGAGGCCCTGCTCATCATTGGACGTCATGCGGTGGGACCGAGCTATCAGCTCATGGTGAATGGCAAGACAACCGTGGAAGTTGCATGGGTAGGTTCCTCTTCCCTCACAGATAAAGTCCCTTAATGTTTCTTAATATTTCTAGGCTTCCCAACGACTCTGCAACGGCTAGAGGACCTTTTTTGGTTCTACAGCCTTGCACGCTCTCCATCTCCTCTTCAAAGAAAACGGTATCAACACCTATGATGACTGTGTTAGATGGGCTGCTGCGGCAATGAAGGATTACAGACATCTATACAGGAAGGTTAAGCAGGTTGCCGAAGGTAATGCCACCATGCTTAAGGTATGTTCTCGCTCACACCATGAACTGTATTCTCATATGTTATCCGAGCACTTTGGTTTCATGCAGAACAAGCTCATCTATTGCACGCTTGCTGTCCACCTTGCTGCGGTGAAGGATGTTGAATGGATCCCCAGCCTCTCTTGCGATTTCCCCGGCCAACTGCCACGTGGTGCTTTGGCTCTTGCAGCCACTGCGGTACGTAACTCCTACAGTCCTACTTCATGATACTGAATGTGTTATCTCACTCCAACAGGTTGAACGTGCAGTTAAGTTGTGGGGAACTGGTAAGGTTCAAAACAATGATGCAGCTGTGCTCGGAGTTGGTGCCATCCAGTTCATTCCGCAACTCGGACCTCATGGGAGCCTCTCCACCCGCTATACCTCGTTCTTGCATGCTCATTGGAGTGCAACAACCCAGTCAATGCTTTCGTTGATGGGGAAGCTACTCGCCGATGACAAAATGGAGCATATTGTGCA
>JAEUWJ010000295.1:0-45760 GCA_018524395.1 Podaxis carcinomalis | reverse complement strand
GGTATTTCCTTTTTATATCCTGTTTTATTTTGTCTATATTTTTTCCCGATGTTTTAAGTTGAATGATTTGTTCTTGTAGGGAACAACCTGTACTCATCACGTGGGTTGCTACATATAGTGACCGCCAGCGCGGAGTGGCTGTTACCAGTTTCGCCTCACTTTCCAGCACGCTACCATGCCACTTTTCAAGCGCAAAGAACAGAATTTAATACCCCCCGTACCGGTACCTGCTCCCCCATCCGACTCATCCAGCAGCTTCTCGGGCTCGTATCGTTCCTCCTCGGCTACTTATGTTGCCAGCCGAGATGGCGATCCATACGGTGCCCCATACTCACCCTCCATGAGCAGGTCCAGCTCCCAAACTGCCGGATACTCCCCTGAACCAGATCCTTATGCGACAAATAGGTTCGCGAGGAATAGGGGTGTTCCCGACGCTTATGCTCGAGGTGAAGCGAATATCGAAAAGGACCGTAACGAACTCTTCGCTGGTTATAATCCTCAGAAGGCAGGATCTGGTAGATTCTTCGATGGGCCCGATATCAAACCACCCAGTAACCCAGGAGAGGAGACCGAAGAAGATATTGAAGGAATCAAACAACAAACTCGTTTCGTGAAACAGGAGAGTGTCAACTCTACGAGAAATGCTTTGCGTATTGCACGCGAGGCTGAAGAGACAGCGAGGAACACAGTGTCAAGGTTGGGAGATCAATCAGGTAAGGAGGTTACCCTATCCAGATCCCAGATAATAAACTCTCCCTGTAGAGAAACTCGCCAACACTGAACGTCACCTGGACGTTGCCAAAGGCCACTCTCTCCGCGCCCAAGATAACGTAGATGAGCTAAAACAATTGAACCGCTCCATTTTCAGGCCTGTTATTACTTGGAATAAGGATGCAAAGCGCGCAGCGCAGGAAGCCAAGGTTCAAGCCCGCTTCGAGGACGAGAGGGAAGAGAGGGAGCAAGCAATGAGGGACATCAGAGAAACTCAGAACCGTCTGGGTAGGGCCACCACATATGGTGAAGATGACGATGAAGGGATCGGGGGAGGTCGTCGCATGCTCACTGGCCAGCAGCGAAATGATCGCATGGAACAGCGAAAGCGTTTCCAATTTGAAGCAACTGCCTCGGATGATGAATTAGAAGACGAGCTCGATGACAATCTGAACGAGATCGGTGATATCACCAAACGGCTCAAAGCATTGGGTACCACCATGGGTCAAGAACTCGACCGCCAGAATGAACGTATCGATCGCATATCGGGTAAAACTACCAAGTTGGATGGAGACATCCATGGGACCACTACACGTGTGGGTACCACTCTGTCGACTTTTCCCGGAACATGCTGACTTTTTTGTACAGTTGAAAAGGATCAAATAATTTCTTCCTTACCCCGTCATCTAGCGCGGTGTTATACCACTCTTTACTCTTCACTCATTTGGCGATTTGTGCGATGGACTGGATTTAGGAATACTTACTTACAAGGGAACACAAGAGTAGATGCTTTTGACCCTGAGCTTGTTCCAAATATGACTAGTCGAGTTTGACCACTTACCACCAACTTAATTAGTCGCGACCATGTGACCAAGACTGGGGAACCTGCCGAATTCCATGTTCGAACGCGAAATCACTCGTGGATCCAACGCCCTCTTATAAAAGTTCAGGTACTCGCTTTGAACCACAGCGGTTTCTGTCCAATATGGTCTCTCAGTATGAAAAAAACAGAGCTCTTCAAATAGAGAAGGTTCGTAGCTGCTTCCTATGTTTGTTGTAACATCTACCAACGGTGACCATAGAACAAGGAACTTCTGAAGAGCCTCGGGCTTGAGAAGCCTCTGTTTGAGCCCAAAGAGAAACCCAGAAAGAAAGCTGCACCTCTAAAACGCAAAGCAGAAGAAGAAAAGACTGAAGACACTGAAGTCCGAGCTCCCAAAGTCCAACGCGTCGAGGACGAGGTTGCAACCGCACCCTTATCCACAGGTCTCCGTCGCAGTTCTCGTACTGCCGGGAAAAATGTCGACTATACCAGTGAACGAAAGCTGGACTCGCCTCAACCTATCCTACGCAATAAAACATCAGGAAATGACGGGCCTATGGGGCGCGAAGCTGGGAAACGTTTGCATAATCCGTGAGTACCGATAACATGTGTATGGATGCTAATGAACCCGACACTTGAATCAGTAAAACCTTTGGTCACATACCTGGAATTGCTGTTGGTACTTGGTGGTTGACACGAGAGGCATGCAGTCGGGATGCTGTCCATGCGTGGGTTTTTTCCTATAACAATTGCACTATTGACGTTAAGGCTGCTGTAGCCCATGGGTGGGTGGGATATCTGGGGGTCCTGAAGGAGCCCACAGCGTTGTCCTCAGTGGAGGCTACGATGATGATGTTGACTTGGGTTACGCCTTGTGAGTTATTTCCATGTTACGGGCGAGACCATGCTTAGATACGACCTTCACAGTACATATACTGGGTCAGGTATGGATAATTCTCTCACCAATGCTCTATTTCATATCTCACTCTACATTCAAGGTGGACGTGATCTAAAGGGAACAAAGGCAGCTCCGAAAAACGTGAGACTGTTTATTTCCTGAGTCCATTTAGTGACTGACTCTTCGCAGCTTCGCACAGCTCCCCAAAGCTCGGACCAAACATTCGAGAACCACGTATGTCGATATGATATCTCTATTTCCAGCGGCTGACGCGTCGGGACTTAGTTCAATAAGATGCTGAAGGTGGGACAGCTATCCGGTCGTTTGCTGAGTTATTAAAACCACATACAGCGTTCTTGTGAGACAAAAAAACCGGTAAGGGTTGTACGCGGTTTCAAAGTCAGATCAAAGTATGCTCCCAGCGAAGGGTCCGTGGAATAATTTTACATTCTACTACCCAGAAATTTACACCGTTGCGCCCAGGTATCGCTATGACGGATTATACACTGTGGAACGAGTGGGTAGCGAATTTTTTCCTGGCGTTCTTTGATCTGACTCTGTTCAAGGCGTGGATGGAAAAAGGACTCAATCCGAAAGGATATCTCGTTTGCAAATACGCATTCAAGGTTTGTCAGAGATTGACATTTTAGTATCCCAGCTCTAAATCTTTTTTCAGCGCTTACCCAATCAACCGCCTTTGCCAGTCATGGAAAGTTATGAGGAGGAAGAGTCGACCGTAGAAGAATCCACCTCAACAGAAGATGCTTGATTGATCCAACACCTATTTGCACCTGCACTCGCATGGTGCCTGTATACCTTAATATTCCTGCCGTCACGCCGTGCTTGCAAGATCTTTACTAACGTTATACCATAGAATTTCCACGTCGTTAACTTCGGAATTCATAATATCCTTGGTGGTATTTCCCGCTATGACTGGACACGTCAAGAGGAAGAAGATATGATACCAACTGTTAAAGAATGCCCATCCGACTTCAACCACAATTCGGCACATCTTAGGTGGTCTTGAGAACCTGTTTTTGCCTCGTGATACTCGGATTATACACAAGCCTCTCAGATTCCTGGAGTCCAACAGTAGACCCGTGTACGATGAAACCAAAATCTGTCAAGCAATTACCAAGCCGTCACCTGCATCCACTCAACTGACCTATGCATGAGTGTTGGGTGCTCATGAGAATGCCGGTGACTAGTCGGAAGTTTTCTGCGTTGAACCACGTAAAAATCATGAAATAAGGTATCTCAAATTTGATCCGATATGATTGCACCGTTCAGTTTTGTTTTGGCCTTGCTTTCGATATCGGTTGGGGTCAACGCCGTCGCTGGCGTTACCACCTTCAATGATGTACGCATTCTGACTCGTGTCAGAACTAAGCATCGATGCTCGCCCTAACCACCGTGATAGTATGGGACTCAGAGTAGCGTTGCTAGTCCCGGTGCATATCTTCCGCCTCCCACTGCGATTTCAAGTTGATCGTGTTTTATAGGATTCTCTCCGAGCAATTCCCGGGGAAATGGCATCTTCGCAGCTGCAACCCGTCTCAGCGCTTACCAATGACCCCTCTCAGCCGCTTGCTCCGATGAAGAACAATGTGGACACGTATGTGAACCGCATCTGTAAGGATGTTCGGAGCACTCATGCGCTTGGCAGTGTTTCAACGTTCGACGTCTGCGTGGTTGGATCCTTTCCGGACCCTCTGGCTCAAAACTAGTGAAATGTAGGCACCGGTTCACTGGACGGTGAGACACGAGGAACATGTACAGGCAGCACGATTAAGGTCAAAATCGTGGACGCGTATGTTCTGTTGCAACTGTTCGTTTTCGGATTTTGATTTGGGATCCATGCAGTTGCCCAGCCACTCACCCGATGATAATTTTAGTCATGCAATGTTAATACCAATCAATGAAAAGTTTACTCACCCCGCAAACTATTGTAAAACGACGGCCGTTAGTGGAGTAAGTTACTTGGTTCTCCACTTTTTCGGGTTGCTCAACAAACGATTCTAGTCTATACCTGACAGGGAGGCTTGTGAAGCAAGTGGGGTCAATGCGCTCGACATTGCCACAACTGCTAGAAGCGCTTTGTCTTCTTTCGTGAGTCGCCTCACCCCCGAGTTCTTACAGAATGATCAGCTTCTACATGACCATAAACAGCAAGGAAACCCCAACATTGATATTCAGGCGACTTCTTGCTGAAGTATGGGGGACGGGAGTATGGCGATCAAATAAATAAGACTGGTGCTTATACCCTTCCCGTTTTAAAAATAGCTCGGTCCCACAGAGTTTGTTTGAAGTACGTGATGACAAATCATCTCAAGTCAGGGCCAAGACCTTGGAGAAGAGATAATATTGTCCAGTGTACACACATACAGCTGGCGCAGTGAGATTGACTCTGGATCGAGGTTCTACGTAGCTTTGGGCTGAGGACGTGAAGTTTCGGCGTTTGAGTGCGTGCCTGGACCACGGGGATTCCCGTGCCTATTGCAACTGGTCCAATCAAATCATTGACTGTATGTTGTAACTGTTGTAACGCGGGAACTGAGAATTTACGGCGTTTGTTTCAAGGGACTCACCTCACCCTTCTTTCCCGAGTACACCCTCAAAGTCCTGGTCGTTGGCTTCTTCCAACAACTTGTCATTCCTTTGCCTAACCCTTGTCATTCCTTCTGTCTAAGTCTAGTACACGCTCGCCATGGACCTCAAGAAGTCCGACCATTTTGAACTCACCCCCGCACAGGCGGAGACTCCCCTTCCAACCGTGAACATCCATGTCACGGAGTCTAAGCCCAAGGCCACAAAATTTTGGACCCCGCTCTACGTGGTTGGAGTTTTTGGATGCGCATTCCTACTGTTCCATCTCTACGTTACTACGGCATTCCACCACGCTGCTATGGACCGTGGGTTGCACAAGCTGGAGGAGGAGGTGCATGCTATGATGGAGTCGCACCGCGCCCAAACCAATGTTACTACTAACGGGACATTTATGCCAGGGGTCCAGAGTGGACGCGACCACCATGGAATGTTCAACAATCATGTTCTCCCGCACGAGCGGCATCAATGGGGCGCTAAACACTCACGGCGTAGGAGTGATGTTGCGCCGGTCAAACGAGGGAGCGGTGCAACTTTTACTTGGTTCAAGCCTGGCCTGTCAGTTTTAATGTCTTCGGTTTTGTTTTTTTTATGATATGCTGATAAAACCATGATGTAGCGGCGCTTGTGGGCAATATGATGGAGACAATGACCATGTGGGTCTCAAACTTGCGTAAAGTAGGAAGCATTTGCTGACGTTTATCCGCTAGATCGTTGCAATCAGTCACTTGGTACGTTCAACTCCTTCAATCGCATGGATGTCAGCTAATTTGTGAGCTAAGATTTGGGACAACGGTGCTCATTGCGGTGAAAAAATCACCATCACATATAAAGGAAAAACCTTGCAAGCTACCGTTGCAGACAGGGTGGGCAACCACAGTTCTTCTCGAACCTCGCAAGACTTTTCCTGATGTACACACAACTTTTATTTTCCAGTGTACAGGTTGTGATCCCAATCACATCGACATGACTCCAGGTCTTCTTCGCGAGGTCGCTGGTCCGGGTATTGACCAAGTCACCGATGGTGTTTGGTGGTTCGGTGGCGCACCCGCTCCAGAGAAGCCTAAGCCCACGACTTCGTCTACTCCTCCGCCTCCGCCTCCCACCACCACCTCAAAGGCCCGTCCCTCGACTACTTCGACCCAGACTAGCAGCACCTCTAGTTCTGCTGCGAAGACCTCGTCTATTACGTCTTCCACTTCTACATCAGCTTCTGCTAGTCCTACCCTGGGATACGTCGACGACGGCAAGGTACACAATCTTGAAGACTTCAATGTTCTGCTTATCAACCTCGGCGGAATGGTGACGTCCGCCGTTAACGCCAAGGCATAAATCATAGAGAAGGATATGTTGCGGCAGAATGCTTTCCCTAGATCCAGCCCTCCTGTGATTGTATGCCATGTGCCCTGAACATTATATTGGATATTTTATTTTGCTGATGTCAATTACTTGGTCGTGGTTTATTGTTGCCTCTAACTACTCTTTGTATCGTTTCTTATAGATGTTCTGGGTTCGCGTGGTCTCAGTGTGCTTCTTTAATCAAATCGCTTGTGTTATCCCAGAAACTGATCGGCTGGCGATTGCTCATGCTGCACTAAGTCTGCAACCATCGATGAGAGTTCTGTTGCCTATCACGCTTGTCTTGCAGCCGGCGGTTCAGCTTCCTTCGTTTACCTGGGACAAGGATGACGCGTGGCGTCACCATTGGTTGGCTTATCCCTGACGCCTGGATTGCTGGGAGACGGCGGAACGGGGATGTCATTTGACCTGCGAAGGCTCTGGGATACACGTAGTTGGAAAGAAATAAGCTACAGAAAAATGAGGGGACTGGTATAGCTGCAAAGCTGACGCAAAATGTACAATCATTTACAAGTGCTAGTCTAAGTTGAAGCATTTACGCCTGATCCTTGATAGCTTGCTGGACTAGGGTTAAGAAATCCTGCTGGGATTTTACACCGGAACGCCAGAGGTGGTATAGTCCCCGAATTGTGGCTTTGAGGGCTTCGTCCACGGGCTCAACAGTATTCTCGAGCAACTCGGCGTTGGCGGCGGCGCTGGAAGTCGGTCGCGATACGATATAGTGTTCCTCTGTGAGGTTGGGATGCGGAGATTGCGGGGACGGGGAAGCCACGGAAACGGAAGCGGAAGAAGGATCATCGTCTTCCTGTAGAGGGGGCGAATCGGGGCGAGTGGGGAGGGCTGCTAGTCTACGAGCGAGGGAGTTGGGAGAAGGAGGGGCGAGAGGGTTGTAGATCTTTTTCTGAGGGAGATCTGGATTAAGTTGGGAGGGGGGAACGAAGATGCGTTGGTCCGCTTCAACGTTTTGGGGTTGGAGAAGCTTGCGATCGTGAGGACGGGGGGATGGGATGGTGGAATCTGCTGAGCCTGCCGGATATTGTCAGTCGCCCATAAATCAACCAAAGGGTCGAGGAGAGATACGGACCTTGAACAGAGGAATATTGAGCCCAGTATGCATCCTCGGTGTCAGCCCCGGGTGCGGGCTTGGTGGGACGGCCAGATGATACAGGAGGATCACCTACGGCACTGTAGGCATTCCAGTAAGCATCATCCTCGTCGTCGAGGTTATCGACACTAAATGTATAGGTGCGTTCTTGGAGGCAGTCATCGGGCGATTGGAAGAGAGCCATTGCGTGAGAGAGATCTGAGTGGGAGCCTTTTGGGAAGGAGCCAAGTGCGGAATTATGGTATCGCCAGGAATTGGATTTCTGGTCCCAAAGAAATATAAGACGAAGGGATGCCTCCGGGTCTGGATGAGAGGATGGGAGGATGGTTGTGGGAGTAATGCGGACGTGGGCATATACAGATTCTCGGTCGGCAGTGTAGTGGATATCGGGGTGAATGGAACTGTCTGCCGCCAAAAGATCGGAGAGGTCATCTGGCTTAATACACTCGAGTAGGGCTAGGACAGTGTCTGGATGGTCGGATGGCCATGTGAGATAGGCCGCTGGATCGTCTGGGGTGATGGCGAGAAAATGGTGTCGCTGGAGCAGGGGCAGGGAAAGGAGATGGGGAGGGATTGGCTGGAGAGACGATGGTGGGGCGATGTACTGCAAAACATTGAGTATGTCTCCCCAGGAAATGAGGGAAGGAGCGAGAGGGTCAGCCTGAGCGTCTTGCCCCTGTTCGTCCATCATCGTCCGTGTCAACCTAAACCGCCTATTTTTGTCACACACAACCCTTTGTCGTCTCCCACCATGCTCCCCACCACCCTCTTCGCTATTCTCCTTCTTCCTCTCCTTGCTCTCGCCCAGGCACGTTATCATCCTCCAGCATCCACCTATGACTGACTTGATACACAGGGACAAAGCAGCCAGAGTGCCCAAAGCAGCCAAAGTAATCAGGCTCAGACAGTCATCACCTTGACATCCCTCTCCGCCCTGGCCACTCTCGGCCCAGACAGGCAGGCCAGCACAATGACGAGCACCTTCGTTTTCACTACCACCCAGGCCCTCACACCAGCACCACAATCTTCCGGTAATGGCAACAACACCGCATCCGCTGGAAACAGCACCCAGAGTGCATCGACAACAACCACGCCTCGTAACCTCCCCACCGCCCCAAGTAACGTTGACGGAGGCGGTCTGAATGGCGCACCCGTGCCAGGTCAGACTGGTGTCAATGGCGTCTATGGCCCAGACGACAACTACATTGCCGCAGCCAGCTCGCTCAAGCGCAATGCTTTTGCCATTGGCTTTGTCGGCTTTGTCCTCGGTGGAGCAATGCTGGCTTTCTAATTCATGGACATTTTTCTGGGTGGACTTTACATATGGATAATTTAGACTTTGCAACCTATGGACTGTAATCTTATACCAGTCATCTACTCACACTTACATACATAAACTTGAAATAATGCTCTCTCTCGTGAAAATAAACCGGCGATTGCCGCCCTGTCAACGCCTCTCCTTATGCTCTTGCGATCAAGGCTAACGGCTGGTCGCCTCTTCTATCAGCCAATCCATCGATATCACCCACCTCTCCTCAGAACTACCATTGCTACAATGTCTGAAACACCTTCCAAGCGTCAGAAAACTGTCCACAAGGTAGCAGCGGGACACTATCATTCTGCTCTTTCATTGAACGCCACAATCTTCTAGGTCATCGGCACTCACAATGGGACATTCCACTGTGATGAAGCGCTTGCAGTCTTCTTGCTCCGCCAAACCGCTACGTATACCGATGCGGGTGTGAAGCTCACGGCCATCCATCACCGCGACATAAATTTACCGACTCTTAGATCTCAAAAGAACACGCGACCCAGCTATTTTGGATACGTGTGATATTGTCGTTGATGTCGGCGCAGTCTATGACGAATTCAAGCAACGTTTTGACCATCACCAGCGTGGCTTTACCGAAGTCTTTGGCCATGGCTTCAACACCAAACTCAGCAGTGCCGGTTTGATTTACAAGTCCGCCAAATCTTCCCAGCATCTCGATTCTCGTGCTGAAGTACAATCCAGGCATTTCGGCAAGGAAATTATCGCAAACAGGCTTCAACTTTCTCTCGATGACCCTAAGGTTGAACTCTTGTGGCTCAAGCTGTACAAGGTTCGCCAATGACCTTCACCCAAAACTTATGTTCACTGGTTTCGCAGGAATTCATCGAGGCGATAGACGCCATTGACAACGGCATCTCGCAATACCCCAGTGATATCAAGCCTCTATACAGGTTGCGCACTGACTTGTCCAGCCGTGTCGGACACCTGAACCCAGCTTGGAATCAGTCCGTGGACGCCCAAGCTGTCGACGTAACGTCTGATATCATCCCAAGTGATATGAAGACTCACCCCTATCTAGGCGCGCTTCCTTGAGGCTTCGAAGTTGGCGGGCAAAGAATTCCTTGACAGGCTCGATTACTACGCCAACGCATGGCTACCAGCTAGGGACTTGCTCGTCGAGAGCATCAACTCCAGCAAGGCTAATGTTGATCCAACCGGGCGCATCATCTTGTTCAACCAGTTCCTTCCTTGGAAGGTGAGGCATATCTAAGCAGATGATTCGGGTTGCTGAGCACCTATACAGGAACACCTCTTTGAACTCGAGTCTACTGGCGAAGTGGCCCCGAACACTGCGATCTACGTTGTCTATCCTGATGAGACCAGCGGAAACTGGCGCGTCCAGGCTGTTCCGGTCGCCCCGGAAAGCTTTGAATCGAGGAAGGCGTTGCCGGAGGAGTGGAGGGGTTTACGGGATGATGGATTGAGTCGTGCCAGTGGTATTGATGGAGGAATCTTCATCCATGCCAGTGGTTTCATTGGAGGCCAGTGATAAATCTTGTACATCTCTTCCGTCAATCGAATCTGATGTTTGTTCATTCTCCCAGGCAACAAGACTAGGGATGGAGCCTTAAAGCTTGCACAGGTGTCCTTGGAAAAATGATCGGACGAGGAGTTGCGCTCCCCGAGTATACCGCCAAAGGTTGATCATTAATTTCGCATCGAATGCGTTTTACAACAACGAAATGTTGATGATGGCCTGGAAAGGTCATCCCCAGCAGTTCCTGCTGGAGTATTACTTCCTTTATCGCAGTAGTTGTAGCTGTTCCTTACAGGCCATCGTTCCTGTTGTGTTTGTGTTGTAGTTACTCGCAAATGACTGTCGGTCCTTCTGCCCTAGCTTTGGCTGCTGCACAAGTTCCTCCATTGTTGATATGGTATTCTGTGTGTAACCATTGAATCTGAGCCTCCTGCGCTGCTGACCTATGTAGCGGCCATGTGTAAAACACTTAGGATGCGTTATCAGTTGCACGAAACGCGCGATTGTTGAGACGAAACCAAGTCCCAAATTGTATATGACCCGATACTGTGTACACTGCCGCCCGTAAGTCGCTTCGTCCTCTCCATCATCAGCTCAAGCGTTTCCGCAGATCATGACCACCGACGAGTGTGCGTCCGCCTGCTAAGTTACCGGGCCCAAAACTCAGCATTCGCGTCGCACTATGCGAGCCGACGCTTGTGTATTTAGTATCAGGTAACAAGTTCAAGTAGAAGGCGACCCCCATCAAGTTTCAGGTCAGCGAGAGTTCCCTAGAGAATGTCTTTACATACTTGATGACTACAGGTCATCGGGGTTCTGTACTGTCTACAGCCGTTAACTCCATGCTTATTCATGACTCCCCAACCATGATATCACTGGCCGACTTCACCTCCCTTAGCGTATAGCGCATGGTTTAGCCAGAGTAAGAAGGTTTGGAATCTCTTGCAAGGGAATCCAAGGTGTTACAGGATCCTTGGTATCCGGGTTTGCGTTATCCGATTGCACAAGGATCCCCATCTGAGGTCCTCTCGGATTTGAGAGATCCCGTTAACAGGTGAGCACATTTATCCAAGAAAAAGGATCGACAGCAGGTTTGTATTCCATTCAATAGATCTTGATTCGCGAACTGGATGGGTTTGTGCCCAAATCTTAGCCGGCGATGCTCTGAAATTTGCTAGGTAATTGCGAAGATGTCGGCGCGGTTCCGAAGCCGTATAGACACCCCGTCCAAGTTTGGACCCGGGATATCGAAACGCTGGCTCAAACATGACGCACAATTACCGCTACATAGGGAAGGGGCAAAGAAGATATGATCGGCTTCTATTAGGGCTCGGGACCCAGGGATGGAAATTGCGCATGTCCGACTCTAATCAGGGCGTCGTGCTGTTCGAGATTTACTGGTAAAGCGAGAATTTTGGGGTGAAAGCGAGAAAGGGAACCAGGTCTCGAGAAACTGGGATGTCAGAAAGGGTGACGTCAACGCCTCTGATGGTGGCGAAAGGAGGATTCTAGCCAGCGGGTCCTCTATTGATTTTTTGCGAAGTGCACGTTCAGAGGTGTGTGAAATTATTTTATGTTGGTCCCCCTCACCCTCGTTTACCTATTCGCTCGCTAGATCGTTCGCTAGCTTGTATATCCACTTGTCTGCGGCAGCCATTTTATATTGTATGGACGATACTTCTCGTTATCCTGACGGGTACTTGCGAGAACGGAAATTTGGCGATTGACGGAAGTGCACATTTTAGCAGCCTCATGCGTGACTCAATTGCACCGCTACCAAATTTTTGACAGATATCTCCCTCTGGCAGTATTGCAGGATCATCATCTCCCAGTAAAGCCAAAAATGATCACCGTTGGCCTTTTCCTACATCTTGGAATGATGTCGCCAACTTGTTCCTCGGTTTGTCGACACCAGGACGACCAGCAAGGTCAGGGTTCAGTTCCGTTGCCGCTACTTGCCGTCATTGTGTTCATTTCAGGGCCAGATCATTTAGCGTCCCCAAAATTCTAACTCCTCTCACAAGAAGGAATGTACTGAATGGCGCGTTGCCACTGGCCGCCTTCGACCTGCCCTCATGGGTTGACCTCACTCAACCCACGCGGATGCTCGGCCATTCAACTTATATGTACAGGAGCTAAGAGGGATCTTCTTTTGTATATGATTGTTCATCCCTATCAAAACGCGCTTCTCATGCAGTGGCTCCTCGGTATGTTTGCGGAAGGTTGGCGGGAGATCGGTCTCGATTTTGGACTTGGTTTCGGAAGACACTCCCGATCGAACTTGCTAGTGGCTGACGTGCGCAATGGCTATCAGACAACGTGGATGACGCATGGACCCGGAACTAGATCGACGATTTTCATGAGTTCTGGTAATCTGTCATGGATTTGTCCTCTCCCTCTTGGTAGCGCGCCGTCTTTGCGGATGTCCCTATCTTAGGTTCCCGACGTCATCCTTATCATCGACAGCACCTGCTTGCCTTGCACTGCGGCGGAGAGTCTGGAAATGTCTGCCTATTGTACTTGTGACTGCGTACGATCATACTGCGAAACGTTTGTGATACACATAACACTTTTGGCTTATGTGCTTCAATCAAAACGCGGTGCAGATACAAGGCCCTCAGGTGTGACCCGAGGACATACCATAACTGCACGCCCTCCCCTTTTACCCCGACCGTATTCCTTGCATGTTTTGTATACTGCGCAATAAGAGTGGACCCATCACACCGCCTCCAACGCCCCCAACTTCATTCTCAGCCGTAGACCCTTGTTCATCTTCCACTTCTTCGCCCATTTCGGTGAAGCCACTTAGGCAGCGCCGTCCAAGGAATCCTCTCGGCATCGGACAACATCCCAGCGAGGACGCCAAAGTGCCTCAGGTGATTACTAGCGCCGGAAGATATCGAAACTTTCAGTCTTACCCGAGGAAAATGTCGTCTGTCAAAGCCCGCTACCATCCGTTCTTGTTTACTATGATGACGTTGTCGGCGATGGCGGAGTTGGGGTTGACGGCGTTTCTGATTGGGGCGGGGAATGAGAATAAAACATGGCCAAGTGAGCGGTACCACTCGCTGTAAGTCCGACTTGGGGTTCTGTTCGTTTGCGGAAGGTACTAAGATATATCATCAGGTTGATCATGTTCTTATTCAACGCGATCTGGACCACTATATTTTCGGCTGCGTATATGCTATGGATGGGTGATGCAGGGAGCCAATTTCTCGCGAGCGTGGCGAGTTCGGTCATATGGCTATTAGTAACGACGATCTTATGGGTTAGTTCTGGAATAATCGACGATAATTCCTGCTTGGCTCATCGTTTCACAGGGAACAGCGGCCGGGGTGATGCACAACACGCGCACAGGAGGAGGTTGTGCCCTGAAGCCACCTATACATAGGTATGGGGGACCAACTGACATACGCACAGTAGGCTGACAACACATCTCGTTCAGATGCCGGCAGTCGCTGACGGTAGAGGCGCTCGGCTGGACTGAATTCGGACTCTGCATGCTGACGATGATACTGACGTGTTTGTGGGTTCAGTCAGATAAATATCGAAAGGAACAGGAAAATGAGTTGGCTAGCTCTGGAGAGTCCACCAGGAGGCTGGTTTGAATCGGAGGCCCTTTCCGTGGTGGTAGCTATTGCGATCCTAATTTAATTGGCTGGTGTGCGAGATTCCTTGCCCCAGAATTTTTAACAGTGTTACGTTGTCCTATTGCGACACATGTCAATTCTTTTGGCTTGGGTATCATAGTTCAGATGTTGAATAAACTTGAGAGGCAAGCCGCAAGAGTCTGAAGAGGTGGAGTTGAGGATAGTATATCAGATTTAGGTTGGCTGTGATCATTGTCAGATAATTCTGAATTTGTGCTATTCTCAGATTCGAGCACGACTTATCCTACCTTTCCTTGTACAACATTCTCCCTCTTTCTATGGTGCATTTTGATGCAAGGTTCTTTCTTCCTACTCCAAACACCACTACCCTGCATGGTGCGTCCTCGTTTGTGTTTTAAATTAAGTGTGAAGCAGTTATTAGGGTTAGGGCTTGGTTCCGGGAAACCCCGGGGTGCTACACAGTTTTGATCAGCCTCCGAGTCCTTGATGGTACCCATAATATCAAGTCGTCGGGCTGAACATCGTCAAGAACAAGGTGCGTCGTCTGCTTATCGCAGCCATGGTTGATGTTAATGGGGTTGTTTTTCTCCTGTAAACGTTAGTGGCAAGATGGGTGCCTACAAATACATCGGGGAGCTTTACAAAAAAAAACAGTCGGATGTCCTCCGATTCCTCCTTCGTGTTCGGTGCGCAGGTTCATTGAGTACTAGCAAGAGACACGTCTAACGAGCAGATAGTTGCTGGGAGTATCGTCAATTGAACGTCATCCACCGCGCGTCTCGCCCTTCCCGCCCCGACAAGGCCCGTCGCCTTGGCTATAAGGCCAAGCAAGGATATGTCGTCTATCGTATTCGAGTTCGCCGCGGCAACCGCAAGAAGCCTGTTCCCAAGGGTTTGTCGCAGCTCGTAGCTTGAATTCAGCGAAATGGAGGCTGAAGTGTCTTTACCTAGGTGCTACCTATGGTAAACCCGTTCGCCAGGGTGTAAACCATCTCAAGCCTCAACGATCGCTTAGGAGCGTTGCGGAGGAGCGTG
Source organism: Podaxis carcinomalis (assembly GCA_018524395.1). Lineage (NCBI taxonomy): Eukaryota > Fungi > Basidiomycota > Agaricomycetes > Agaricales > Agaricaceae > Podaxis > Podaxis carcinomalis. The sequence continues at coordinate 30,804 of JAEUWJ010000295.1, read as the reverse complement.
TTGGCAGGCGATGCGGTAACTTGCGTGTCCTCAATTCCTACTGGGTAAACCAGGATGGTGTGTACAAGTACTACGAAGTTATCTTGGTGGACCCTAGCCACAAGGCCGTAGGCGCGCTCTTTTCTCTACCTCTTCTGTTGTCTGACAAGTGGCATTTCCTAGATTCGCCGTGATCCCAGGATCAACTGGATCGTCAGCCCCGTTCACAAGCGTCGCGAGGCTCGCGGCCTCACCAGTGTTGGCAAGCAGGTCCGTTTCCCCTCTTCAGCTTTTTTTTTTGGAGCAAACTTAACTTGCTATCTATCCAGAACCGCGGCCTAGGCAAGGGTCACCGCCACAACCACACTCCTTCTCGTTCGACTTGGAAGAGGCACAACACTCTCAGCTTGCGCCGATACCGTTGATGACATGTGCCATTTCATTCTATCATGCTTACCTACATCCTTCATGTCCCGCTATGTGTATGTCCTCAGCGTCCCTAAAACAAAAGACGTACTATGCTGCAATGCACCGTTCCCCGATTTTTGTAGCCCTAGTTATTTAAGAGTGAGAGTTAAAATTAGCACCAGAACCAAACATGAGGCGTCGGCGTTTCTCACCGTTTAAATTTCGCAAGTTGCCCCTCCCGTATCTCACATCGACAGCGGCTCGGAACCATGTTTCGAGATCTACCGTCTTGCTTGCTTGCTCTCCTCGTCTCTCATCTGCAAAGTGCCCTTGCCAAGCACCATTTACTTCCACGGAGCAATTTGAACAGTGACCCTAATGGAACAGTTTTTCTATGGTTACCTCAGGACGAGTACTCAGGTCCATCCTTCTTCGAGTGCGTACCAGTCGATGCCAACATGACAAATCGTTAATATCATTCAAACAGCCGCTGGGACTTCTTCACAGGTGACGACCCAACTCAGTGAGTGATCGCTTTTGGTACAGTGTCCAGACCCCAACCAGAGATTTTACGTATAGTGGTATCGTCAAGTGAGTCATGGCAATTGTATCATGGACCTCATCCTTGCTCAGACACATTCATCTAAGTTATACCACGAGGGACGATGCCTTCGCTAGCGGCCTTGTTTATGTTCGAGATGACGGAATTGTCATCATGCAGGGGGACAACACCACATGGCTAGACAAGGGTGTACCACGCAAAAGGTCTGCACTAGCAATGATACCACTTTGGAAATCACTGATGTCCCGCTACAAACATTCTAGTGTTCGGATCTCCAGTCAAACACAGTACAATGGCGGTCTTTTTATTTTAGATTTGAACAAGGCACCTTGGGGTTGCGGTGGGTGTTACCTCCTTGTTACCTACCTCTCTAGCGTGCTCATTCCACGTAGGCGTGTGGCCCGCCTTTTGGACAGTGGGAGCTGGGGATTGGCCATGGGTAAGTCAACTGTTTTTATGCATGTTTCACTAAAACGAAGCTTCCCAGACTGGTGAGGTGGATATCATAGAAGGGGTCCATGATAATGAACACAACCAAGTGGCGTTTCACACCGCTCCCGGTATGCAGACCACTGGTCTCCTTGCCATATGAGCACTAAGTTTTGACAGGATGTCTCTTAAATCCCAACACGTCATTTACTGGAACAGTGGTGGTAAGCTGCAGCAGCCTTTCATGTATTGACTGCTGACTATCTGTCATCTCCCAGACTCGAAATGGCCAGAACAATACGCAGTGCAATGGACTTATCAATGATAATTCCGGTTGCGCTATCGTAGAATGGAGTAGAGCTTCCTATGGACCCTTCTTTGACTCACAAGGCGGAGGCGTTTTTGTGATGAAATGGGATGAGAATGGGATCGCGGTTTGTAAGTCCTGTCATCTATCCAGCTTGTCAATCTGATTGACGTGCAATGGCAGGGTCATTCTATCGACAAGCCATTCCTACAGACATCACTCAAGGCAGCCCCGACCCTTCAAAGTGGGGCCCGCCCGTTGCTGCATTGGATCCTGCTAGCTGTGACATCGGTCAATATTTTGTTAATCACTCCATAATATTCGGTAGGTTGTCGTTCTGATATCTTAATATTGCCGTTGACCTTCACAACAGATATTACATTCTGCGGTACGCCCTTTCTTCCGCGCAACAGTACATCTTTACGAATTTCTGTCAGGCGATTGGGCTGGTAATTCATATGCTTCCACAACTTGTCCTGGAACTTGCGACGAAAGGCTCATGGACCCAAATAATTTCGTGGTAGGCATTTTCTCAAGCTTCCTTGACTCTTGCTCAAAACAACAGAATGCCACGTGGATCATCAACAACTTAAAAGTATACCGTAAGCAATCGCTGAGTGGGACTGTTGCCGCAAGTGCGGTGCGGCAGGTCAATTTTTGGAGCTGGTCTGCATTTCTGATTATCGCATTTGGTGTTGGGTTTACATGTATCGTCTAAGGTGCACATATCCAGTATATACTATCTTCTGGTATTGTGATAAACAGAAGCAATATTCCCTGCAAGACTACTCCCCCTTGTTCTATATGTATATTGTTTATGCACACTTGGAAGACAAGGTTTTATGTTCTATCCTTCATGTGCGGGGTTGTGATTAGATTGACATTGAACATTGAACACGTTTTAATCGTGCAGGACGTTGGAAGTATAAAGAGTTAACATGAGGCTTCCAGACCAGCTTGTCCTTTCTTGGCAAGCAATCTGAATTGTCCAAAGAAAAGCACTGTTGATACGACCCTGCGTTTGATGCACGCACCTCATTCAATTCGCTCAATGCCAAGGTTTCATCCTCGGGCTGTTGTTCCTTGTCCCAGACGTCTCCGCATATAAGCACTCAGCTCAAAGTGGTCGAAGATACCCTGCTTTCCAGTGACGTCTCAATGCGGAGACACCTGCCTGCGAGCCTCTTGATACTTATACTCACCCATGTTTCGTCATGTTCAGCTTACTTTGACAGGCTGCAGTCAGCAAACTCAAGGAGAGCCCATAGCGATTTGACGAGGCGAGCACAGAGTATCAACTACAATGCTGATGGGACGCCGTTTGTGTGGTTGCCTACTGATGAGTATTCAGGGAGTCAGTTTTTTGAGTACGTCAACTTCTCATATGGCGCCAAAAATTGGTCATGACCTTCCTGCAGTCGATGGGATTTCTTCACGGGGCAAGACCCGACAAAGTATGTTAATCCTCTTATTCGTGGCAGCTTGAAGCTGAAGTTGGGTCATGATAGCGGACAAGTGAAGTGCGTTTTGAATTGTCCCAACACTTGCAATGAGGCTCAGTATGCAAGCGTAGTTATATTACTCGAGAGGAAGCGCTCCGAAAGAAGCTGATATATACGTTGGATGATGGGACTGTGATATTGAAGGGGGACAACGAGACTTGGTTGGATTACGGTGTGAAACGTGATAGGTGTGTTTCTCTGAGTTCATATAGGATCAAAAAAAAATGATACATCTGAGGCGTTTGCTAGCGTCCGAATTTCTACGAAGAGACGATACAACACGGGATTATTTATTCTCGATTTAAAGAAGGCCCCCTGGGGGTGTGGTGAGCTGTGTTCTGCCTCGTTTTCCAGACGAATCGAAATTAACATATTTGCGCAAGGGATATGGCCTGCATTCTGGACGCTCGGAGAGGGGCAATGGCCATATGTGAGCTGATATTTGTATTCTCCGTGCTTTGCTGAAGAAAGTATATCTAGGCTGGAGAAATCGACATCGTAAAGGGTGTGCATGACAACCAGCATAACCAAGTCGCCTGGCACACAGGGCCGGGTACGCTAATCCATCGTATCTTGTTTCCTTCGGTTCTCATACTCAATACGGAACACAGGGTGTACTCTGGCCACAAATAGTACATTTACTGGAACCATAGTGGTAAGTTAAAACTGACGCGCACTATTTGTGATATTCTGATCGGAAGACGACAGAATGTAGATGGGAAGAATCATACCGATTGCAATGGCTTGATAAATAATAATGCTGGGTGTGGTATTGTCGAGTGGAGTAGAGCGTCGTATGGGCCGTATTTTGATGCTCAAGGTGGAGGTGTTTTTGCGATGAAATGGGACGAGAATGGCATCGCCGTGTGTACGTTGCGGACCAATACATTGAATTGACGAAGGCTTATGGGATTTTCTCTTAGGGTCTTTTTATCGCACCGCCATCCCCAGGGACATCACCGATGGCATTCCTCACCCGGATAGCTGGGGACCGCCTTCAGCTGTTCTCGACCCATCTCAGTGTGACCCATTGGCATTTTTCAAGAACCACACCATTATCCTAAGTGAGTCTTTTATCCAGAGGGTTTATTCAGATCATTGGCTGACCCTACAAGATATCACTTTCTGCGGTATGTGAAGGAACCGGTCTAATGTGCCAGGGTTCTGAACACCAGCTCCTCCATAGGTGATTGGGCAGGCAACTCTTACGCGACCTCAGGTTGTCCTGGGACTTGCCCCGAGCGACTTCGAGATCCTGGGAATTTTGAGGTATATTATCTGAACAAGTCTGCCACGGATTCGTCTCATTGCGTGAATTCTTAGAATGCAACTTGGATCATCAATTCGCTAAAGGTGTACCGCAAGCAAGGCCTCAGCGGGCTGGTATCGAGCGCCGACGAACCCCCTGTCCCAGCTCGGGGACCTTTGCCATTTTGGACAACATTACTTGCGGCACCAGCTGCGCTCCTATTTTGACGAATTGATTACGAGACACGGAACGATCAACAACTTGTATCCTAGAGAATACTCAGTTGAATATCAATAATCGTTGCTGAAGCTATTACAGGTAATTAAGCTACAGCCTCATCTTCCAGATTCTGTCCTCAACCTCGGTACTTTGATGGGTGTGAGGCTCTCCAAAGCTGGCGCGTAAGGGTGTAACGCTCACGTAGCCTTGATGGATTGCCCATCCATCTGAGCCTACGGGAAGCGAGGAAAGGGATGGCGTAATGAGGCTCTTCATCTCAGGAGCCCATTTGAACAGGAGGGCTCCGGCCTCGGCGGGCAAAGGTCCAGCGGTGGCGGTTTTGGCCTCGCCTTGCTGCTCTCCGCTTGTAATAATAGCGTCGGATTGCTTTTGATCCGCCGAATGTTCAGTCGAGAGTCTCTTGAAAAGGCGGCCATAAGAGTTTCGCCAAATATTTGTCCAGCATATCTTCAGGCCGTCCCCGGACAGAAGGTCTTCGATAAGAGGAATATTGATGCTGTACAGATCGACTTCTCCATCCCGCAACCCGCAGCGATCTTCTCCCCAATTATACCAGAGATGTTCGATGATCCGACTCCCTAATCGGTGGGCCGGTTCATGATAGGATATGGGAGTGGGATAGACGACAGTGCCATACGAGAGGGCGATGGAGCGGATCTTGGATAAAGACGAGGAGAGAGCAGCACCAATCGTACCAGAGGAAAGGGCGAACGCAGCTGTAGGTCAGGGTTCAAGTAACTGTTGCAATTTTGTGGGACACACAGACGGACCAGATGTGTTACGGCCTAAATTAGGACCGGATATCTACATGAAAAACTGGTCAGAGAGCAAAAGGGGAGGGCATAGGGAAGCGTTCTCACAACAAGATCTATCTGTCCCGGCCATAGGTTGTGAAGCGCAACATTGGCGCATGTAGCTGGCGTCTACGTAACATTGAAGGTAAAAAGGGAAGTGGTTGGCAGATAATAAGACTCATACGCCATCGAGGAGGATCCATTCCGCCTGTAATTTAGCCGGCTGAGTTAGCCCATGCTTAAGACAAGGGGGAAGTTAGACAGACTAGCTCCCCGTCCTTGAGTGGCCGTGAAGTATCCACGATCTCGCCTTGACCATCCTCCTTTGGGTAGAAGTAAGAGCCCTTTGTTATTTCTTTGATATGATATGCCTTGCCTGGGGTACACCATAGGTTGAGATATATTCCGTAATTCGGGGATTATCGTACCAATCCAGGATTTTTGGCTACTGGGGAGGACGACTTTGACCTTCCAGCCTGAGCTTGGGGTGAGATATGGCAGTTGAACAAAAGGGAAAGCAGGAATACCGAGGGTATCTGTGAGATGACGATAGAGACCTAGGACATAGGGAGACTCCTTCGAGTTTGGAGGCCCATCATCGTTCTGACAGGAGTTAGTATGTGCAGGAACAAGGGACCTTGGGATGGTACCGTGAGAAGGATGGTTGGTGATGCAGGCATGAGGGGGTGAGGGAAGTCTTGTGGACAGATATGGATGAATGTTGTGTCACAAACTCAATTGTCACTCTCCTCCCACACTTCTCCCACACTTCCCCACCCCACTGTCCTTTGTGTTCCTCTTCACCGTGAGACGATGGCAAACCCCCTTTCCTTGCCTCAGCTGCCTCAGCTGCCTCCGCTCGACCTCCAGAACACCACGGGCGACTCGAATATGCCCTTCGCAGACTCCCTTTCTTCTGCGTTTCAGGCCATAAATCCGAACCTTCCACCCTCTTCTCAACCTCGTCAGTCCCTTAGCCCTCCTCCTCTTCGGAAGTCCATTTCCGTCGACTCCTTCGTTACACCGCCTTCGCTTTCGTCGCCGCGCCAGCAGAGGGATACCCAGCCGCCGGCATCGCGGGGTTTCGTTGCCGGATTCACGTCTGCGTTTCGTCGGGAGTCTGCAACTGACTTGAGATCTAGCCGCAACCGTGGGGCAAGTGTCAGCTCTGTTCGTGAACAACAGCAACAAGCCGATCCAGACGTCGACCGACATCCGCTTCCAGACCGCGAACAACGCTTCCGTCTCTCCTCTTTAAAAGGGCCAGATCCTTCCAGGTTCCCCGTGCGCGGTGGTGAACTTCCTCTACCCGCCAGAACGCCTTCTTCTGCCAACGAAATTTCTGTTCCCCTTTCTCCTACCAGTCCCCCATCCGAGCACATGGGGCATACCTCTCATGCTTCCCCCACTCACCAACCTGTTCCTCGGCGCCTCATAAATACCTCTTCCAATCCAGGTCGTACTCGGAGTGTGAGTATTGGTGCGCAATCTAACCCCCCACCCAAGCGAATGGTTGTCAATACCCAATTTTCCAACGTATGTGACAAAGGATACGACACGTTCTTATTCTCAATGAAGCCTCTATAGATCCCGCCGCCGCCACCTCCAGTCATGAGCGAAAACGTCACTCTCATTGTGATCGGTGCCCCAGGCTGTGGCAAAACACAGTCCATTCGCAGGGGTCTTTCTGGCTTCCACCTCTCTGATCCACTGCCTTCAACAGTGCAAAGGGTTGTCGGTAATACTTCGGTTCCTATGTGTAAGCCTTTCTCCTAGCCAAGACGTTGCCACCTGATGTTTATCACGTTTGTTAGACACCTACCGTTTGGGCACAATCAATCGAGACAAGTTTCCAGACTGCCCTCTGACTGTGATAGAAATTGACGTAGCATTGACGGATGGTCACATTCCGCGAGATCACCTGTGGCCAGAAGCCGTTCCCTCTATCGACGGCGCGGTAATATGCTACAGTTCGGCAGACCGTGCTTCCTTCAAGCCTGTCGAATCGCTACTCCGTGAGTGTTTTCCCACTCGGCCAGCGACGCCAGTACTAAACAAGTTCAAGGAGCATACCATGCCATGAGACTCCCGATAATCGTGCTAGCATGCAAGGCGGACCTGGAGCCCCAGATTGAGCCTGAATATGTGTCAAGACTACTTCAGCAATATCGTGCAGGCTTAGTTGAAGTTACTGTCCAAACCGACATCGGGAAGGATAAACTCAAACGTTCGTTTGATTGGTTACTCAAGGCTGTGTTCCGACATAGAAGTCCGTACTTTCTTTGACCACCCTTTCTTTGCCTGTCACTCAAGTCATTTGAAACAGAGGCCATTGATACCATTAATCACCCTGACGCTGCATACTTTAATCCCGCTTCCCCAGACGTCCTTGCATCTCCGCCTCCGTGGGAGGGCTCGCGCACTGCCACACCGACTGTAGCTCAACCTCACCCTCCTCCCTCGCATCCTCTGTCACCCCCACCATATCACCACCATCAACCTCAACCTCAACCCCCACTCCACCTTCACTATGTTCACCCTCCAGACAAACCCACGCCAACCACCGCTTTTCCAGCCACCTCTTCCATCCAAGCCCAAAATAATGGGGATCAAACCTTCGAAGGTCACTTGGCTAGGCTTCGCTCGGCAGGTGAAGCCGTCCTTAGCGATGATGACGACGAAGTTCATCAAGCTCATTCTGGTAATGATCTTGAAGACGGTGAAGTCATCGATCCTACAGTTGAAGTTCCTCCCCAGCCACCAGGGAAGGAGAAGGATCAGCCGTGCGTTTATCTCCATTTTTGTGTATCCTTTCGATTATTCATGTCCTTCCAGGAAACCCGCGCAATTTGCTACTCTAGATACATTATTGGACAAGCTTTTGTTTATCTCTGTCAGTGGAGATGGTAAGTTAGCACGATCCAGCCCGGTGTTGGAAACTGATGTCTTGCCGCAGATCCGAGCTTCATCTCGTCATTCTTGCTCACCTACCGCAGATTTTGCACACCTCGCAGCGTTCTCTTGGCTATGACAAAGAAGATGCGACAACTTGAGGAGCCTTCTGGTGATCCAATGTTCTCCTGTTTCGCCCAGATGAGGTGTGTTCGAGCCGCAACTCAACTATTCCATTTTGGTAACCTAATTCTTGTTCCAGGATATGTCACCTTCTAGAGGTTTGGGTCGCGGATTATCCCACTGACTTTGCCGTCAAGAATACATCCGGAGCCCTTAACGCCCTGATACGTTCAATTCTTGCCAAAACGCATCTCTTACATTACGGTTCACAACTTTTGCCATTCTTGGAAGTCCTTCCCACACTCCGGGACCAGGACGCAATATGGGCACTCAAACCAGAGATAACGGAGGAGAGCGACGGAGAAAGTCTATTTGACGATGAAGACTATGTCAAGCTTGACGGTAGCAAGCACTCTTCTCCTGAATCACCTGTTTTGAACATATCCGAACCTCTCCCGCCGCTCCCGCTACCGGCCGTCAGCAACTCTTCAGGCACAAACTCGAGGGAGCGCAAACCTAGCCTACCTCTGGTGAAGAGTTTAGGCCTCGCACTCAATGGCTCATCAGACCATACGGATCCTTCATCCAAACAACAGCTCAAAGAACTTCTCCGAATCGCTAATGAGGTCATGGCGATAGATGCGTCGGAGATTGCAGAGGAGATCACCCGTGTGGAAGCCAGATACTTCCTCAACATCACAGTTAGTAATATTACTCCTATTTGACTCCGCATCTACTAATCTACCTGTCAAGAACCGTGATTGGATGCATTTCGTTTTTTTGAAGCAGAAGAAACCGGATGACCCTATTGTGGCTTTCAACACCATCGCCAATCATATTGGAGACTGGTAAATGTCGATCATCGGATTTGGTGTTGCTGTTTATAACCCGAGATTTCATGCAGGGTTGTCTCTCTGATCCTATGTCATGATAAGCCGCAGAGGCGCGCTCGACAAATGGAGAAGATGGTTGACATCGCTGCAAGACTGAGGACGCTGAACAACTACTCAGCACTTCGTGCTTTTGTCGCGGGTATCAACGGCGCCACATATCCAGGTGATGAAACAATGGAATTATTCAAGAGCAAGTCGCCAGAGCAGGCAAAGAACTTGCAATCATGGGAAGTCCTTTTACAACAGCTTCGCGCCCACCGTGCCTATCGACTTGCCCTCCGAAATAGCAAGGGTTCCTGTATTCCCGCTATGTATGACGCCTTTCAACTTACCGCCTACGCTTGCTCACTTTTCTCTAGGGAGGTCCATATCGCTGACATGATTAAGGCTCAAGAAGTTAACAGAGACTTCAAGGAAGACGATCCTAGCAAGATACATTGGGCCAAATTCAGCATGATGGGAAGGTTTGTATCAGTCACGACCCAATGCCAAAACCAATGCCGTAGCTCTACGGATTACAATTTCCCGGACCGTAAACACATTCGAGACCTCTTTATCAAACGAACAGTCATGAGCTTGGAGGTGCGATTTGACGTGAATATTGCCTTCTCAGAATATCTCATATCTTCAACAGATGCAGAGAGCCCGCCTTAAGGATCCTGAAGTTGGAGACTATGGTCTGCTTCCTCATCACAACCTCCCTAAGCAAGACGCACAGGCCATGCGCAGGCTGTTCTTCTGGTGATGGAATCCCTTCACTATCTCATTCTTCTGTGTGGTTCGTGAACACTTACTTCCATCTCACGTTTTGGCTACCTCGCATGTTCATATCTCCTTACCCACGCACTCACTTCCCTGATCCTCAGTGATCTTCGAGTTCGGAATTCATGTCATTCCTTTGAAGTCATTTATAATCCCTTCACATTGGCAATCCGTTCATTGTTCTACCTTCTTTCAAGTTCCGCTTGCCGAATTTTTATGACCTAATTATACCCTTGATTCGTTGTGATAATTGTTCCGCTTTGACGCTCTCGTTATCGTCTGATAATGTAGGGGAATATCATTCGACGTAGTGACGACCGCATAGCAATATGACGACAATAGTGATTGTGTGCGTGGTGCGCATAATTACGGCTTGCGCTTCCTACTACGGTTCTTACCTTTTAATGAATTCGGTCCAAACTTGGAAGGCTTTGTGGCAGCGCGTCCACCAAGCTCTTGATCGAAAGAACTCTTGGATTTTTTTGGTACGCTCTTTGGCTTGAGTCTGGCCGGTTCAGGAAGGCCAATCTTAGTAGGACGAGATGCCTTCTTGGCTGAGCGAATGGCAGCATTAATCATCTTGCTATCCCCTGATTCCTTGTCCGCTTCTATTGCTATCTTTCGCCTTTTGGCTTTACGTGAAAGGCCAGAGTGTTTATCGCGTTTCGGCTAAAGATCAGGGGTAAGCAGGTAGAGGTGAAATCAATCAGAGGACATTCTTACCCTATTCACACCTGCTACAACTTTCAGCAGCCTAGACGCTTTAAGCCCTTGCTCATGTTCCTGTTTGCTGATAGCTAGCGAGGGTCATTTTTGTGTAAGGGTTGAGATAGGAACAAACCATACCTTGAGCGGTTTGTTTTTCCCTACCCGTCTGGAACCATGTTCGGGCAGGGCGAGAGAATATCTCATCTTGGTGCTCAACCATGTTCTGTCCTTTCCTGATTTCCATTTCTGCCTGACGCAACTGCTTCTCCTCCTTCTCCTCGCGCAGAACTTCAGAAATCTTGTCCTTCAGTTCAATAAGCCTATCCGACCAATGTTGTACCAACTCGGCGGGTAACACACGATGGCGAACTTGGTCCTCGGCAGCAGCATGTTTGATAGCGGCCTTGAGCATCTTCCTGTCCGCCTCTCCAACTAGCGTCACAGATCTACAGGTATTTGAGTATGTTGTTACGTCGTTACGAAACTGTTCTGATGCGCACCGTCCTTTGTTTCCAGCACGAGCAGTTCGTCCTACTCGGTGCAGATATTGCGCAAGTTGGGTTGGCATATCATAATTGATAACTGTTTCAATGCCTTTGATATCTAAACCGCGTGCTGCAAGATCCGTGGCCATAAGGTAATCGACGGCGCCGTCACGGAAGAGCTGCAGGGCTCTTAAACGCTTTCAATACGCGTCAGCTTCAGGTTTTTTTTAGCTAATACATGGGGTTTACCTGTTCTTGAGAGAGGTCACCGTGCAACTCTTCACATTTCATTCCGAGTAAACTAAATACGATTCGCATCTGATGCGCCAGCTTTTTGCTACGAAGAAAGATGATTGCCCGGTGCTTGAAAGTGCGCTTACAGAGGGTGACCAGCATTGCTGAGCGCTCGGCTTCCTTCCCAGCCCGTACACGCACAAACTCTTGAACGAGACCACGTGCCGTAGTGCGTTTGGGATCCACGAATAGTCGCGCTGGTTTGTTAAGCGACATCCGAACGAGCTCGTCTACAGAGTCAGTCATTGTGGCCGAGAAAAGCATGGTTTGGCGGGACTGGGGACAGGACTTGATAATTTCCGTCAACTCGTCTGCGAAACCTTCCGATAGCATTCTGTCGGCTTCGTCAAGGATCAAGATGTCAAGCGCGTCGAGAGAGAAAGAAGGAGAATTGCGGATATGGTCAATTAATCGACCGGGTGTGGCGATAACAACGTCAGGGCGCGAGCGCAAAGTAATTTCCTGGTTTTTGAGAGATAGTCCACCTGCACAGCTGAGTGGAACCCTCGAGTGCATAAAAAAGAAGTCTCGTACCTACAACGAGGCAAAAGCGGATGTCGGTATGAGCTGATAATTTCATCCCCACTTCATAGCATTGGACAGCCAATTCTCGAGTGGGTACTAAAACCAGACAGCGTGTTGCTGCAGCTTTCTTGCCTCTCTCCCGATACAACAAACGCTCGATCATCGGTATTATATACGCAGCAGTTTTGCCAGAACCAGTGACGGCGTTCCCGACAATGTCCTTTCCTAGCAATGCAATGGGAATAGTCGATGCTTGGATAGGTGTCGGTTTGTTGAAGCCAAGACTTGTCAACGCTTTTAGGATTGGTCGTGACAAGTTCATTGTCAAGAAAGAGCTATGCGTTTCATTTGGATTAGACGTTTCTTGGTCGAAAAATGCGGCCTTGCGATCTTTTTCCATTTGCGTTTCGTTATCTGAGTCGCTCTCGTCCGATGATGCCTCTTCATCGCTCTCTTCCTTAATATCTCCGTCCTCGTCAGATGTAGCGAGTGGGTCGCCATCCGAGTCACCTTCGGATCGACCGGACTCATTATCGTCAACTTCACTATCCTCTTTATTTTCATCCTCCCTTGCATCCTCGTCCTCGCCTTCATCCTCATCCTCATCCTCATCCTCATCTTCGCCCCATGTGCCCTCGTTTTCACTGTATCCTTCCATTTCAGTCCTCTTCCTCTTTGAATTCAAACGAAGTCGGGCAATGATGTCGTCCACAGAAATCGGGGCCTAGGAATGCATAAACTAACCTAATCATGAGGAAAACCAATGGAAACGTACTGGCTTTGAGCCCGACTTGATAAGGTCCTCTGTCTGTATGTGGCTTCCAGATTCCAGGTAGGGATCACCAGCAAAGTCGAAAACGAATCCGGGGTCGAATTTAACACCGTCTTGCTCTGTTTTGGAAGAGATTTTCCCTGATGAATCCTCGTCGTCAGACTCTATAGTCATAATATAGTCCTGAGCCATTTCCGTTTGTTTGAGGGGTGAAATAATGACTGCTAGCGCTCAGGATAATATCGAAATTTGTAACACGTGACCTACGTTATATGAACTGCATCCTGGAGCATCCTCTCAAGATTATTTGCTCTATGCATCTTAGCTGAACTAATAACTGCTGTCCGCAACCCTCTTACAACGTAGCGCCTGGACTCGTTAGTCCATAATAATGTCGACAACCGCGTTCAGTACCCTCGCAGCATTCCAGATACCGTCGCCCTGTCGCGTTCTCCCGACGTCATGTTGTCCAGACAAGGACTTGGTGATCCTTATATCGAGGCTGGGATCATTGGATCGCATCAGCCTTTGGAATACAACTCAGGGAACAAAGATATGGGAAGTCGAAGTTGGAGAAGATGTAGATAGTGCGCATATAGTTGATCTGGCTTGGAGCCCGGATGGTAGGCTTTTAAATAATATTCACAACACCGGCCTAATTTCAACGCAGGACAGAGCGTAGCTGTACTTTATGACCCACCCAATGTTTCTGTTCACTCTATACAGGATGGAAAGAAGATGCTGGCCCTGCTTGTTGGAACACAGCCCCTCCTACAAACCAAGAAAGAAGCAACCGCTACAGGTATCTGGTGGTTCAAAACTGAACGCCCCACCACACAAGCATCAATACCCGACATCTTCAAGAGAAATGGTCTCATTGTAAGTATACGCTATTCGCTGCTGTTGACTTTTCATTTGCATATATATACAGACAGGTTCTTCTCTTTCGATTTTGAAAACCCTCCCGCTGCTCGACGGCCTTCCCGAGGACTATGACAAAGTCACGTTAGTGGGGCATGAATTTCCATCGAATGATATTCTCACAGGCGAAGCAGTGCTACCGATATATTTGCGTTCCAAGGTTCCTATACACGAGTTCCTCAGCGAAACACAATTCCAGATATCATTCGTGATTGGCCTACCCTGGTATCAGACCCGCTTCTTGCGTCCATTTGCCCTGCAGGACACCAACGTACAGCCGACGGGGGCATTCCTGATGAGCCCGATATCACAAATAAGGATAGTCTTCTAGTCGTAGCTGACAACAACGGCCGCCTTTCACTGTACCAGGATGGCGCATTTACCTTGGGCAGGATCAGGGTCGGGAACGGCCTGACTGTGCGTTCCGTGCGCACGGCGTCATCCCCATCTCCGTCGACTCTTTATGCACATATAACGAAACCACACGAACACGGAGAAGTCACTACCCTATGTAGCGTTCAGGTTGACCTTCCACTTTTAAGGCGCCGCTTTTGCAGGGACCTCTCCCAACTCTCATCTGCGGCGCGGGACTTGACCTGGTACGCCATGCGTGTGGTCAAAGAAATGCGGTCCATCTGGTTTGGGTCCGGGACGAATGGCGGTGCGCGTGAATGGGGGCCTCGTTGGGTGCGTTCACTGGAGACAAAGCAGAGAGAACAATACGGACGTATGTTGGTTCGCATGCAATCATCACCGGCCTTATCTGACTAGATTATAGAAGATGAGCCCACCGCCATCCTTGACTTGACTTCCCTCCTCGTTACGAGTCGGGCCTCTGATTCCCTCGTTGATTTTCTCAGCAGTGGCGAACAAATGAGCGAGCGGGTAAGCCACTGATTGCATTCTCAATCTGCATGCCTCCAACACGCCTTACAGAGCATTCAAAAATGGGAAAATTCTATGACAGAGTCTCTGGGGAAACTGCGCGATTATGCAGAAAAACAACTTGCACCAGCATTGCAACGTCTACATTTGATTTTGGAAGAGATTCAAGGTTGGTCTCTGCTGTAGGTCGGTTCCATACTTGATGGATATGATACTGAAGCAACGCAGGCCACAGTACCGCATCTTTGAGCTGTCATTCGACGATATCTCCAGTACGCTGGATTCTGCAACTAGAGGCGTTATCTGTGCTTCCTGGTTATCAGTAATCGCTCGCAAAGAATTCACCCGATTCAGAGAATTCATCTCGTGGCTGAGATTCGGTAAGAACCTACGATCCTATAAATCCCCCCCCCCCGTCTGAGTGTCTAAACAGAGATTATGAATGCAAATTCCCCGAATGATGCCCACGCAATCCCCCGACATGACATTCTTGAAGTCAATGGATACCTCATGTCGGGGCTAGTTGTGAGTTCGATTGACAAGTGGTTTATTGGACCGGTTCCTCAGTTCACCCCTCGTGACCTTGGGATTCCTACGGAGGATACACGTCCTATTAATCTTGTTTTGGAACAAATCCGCAACGTGGCAGGAGATCCTGGGCGATTAGACTGGCAAGCTGTAAGTTATCTACGTCACCCTGAACACATTGCTGATCGGATTTCCAAGAACGGGACTCGCAAAGATCTCAGTCACCTTGACCGGAATCTTGACGCTTTAGTACAGGAATTGGCAATTCGGTGTCAGCGCATCTTCGCTCGTGCAGCAGCAGCAACATCTCGCTCCGCTATCATTTCGACTGAGCACCTCGCAATCGCGTCTGATGTTCCACGACCGGAGCATGTGGGCCGAATAAGCGACGCCCAAAAATTCCGGGAACGAACTTCATCAAATAAGGTGGGAGGCGAAGAGGGTTGGCTTATACACTATTTATGGTCTTCCTAATTAGGAAGGTTGTGTGACTCAATACCTCACGAGCTTGTGTCCAGAAGATAGGACACTATGTGAGTTTGTTGGTGGCATCTATGAGATACTGTGCTGACCCTACTGCCTCAGTGGCATTGGCACGCCTATGCTTCGAGCCCGGAAAGAACGTTTTACCAATTGAAATATCTGTTGGAGCCATCCAGTGCTATTTGCCAGAGGATGACGGGCAAACAGCGGTCGACTTGCTGGAGGTCGACTTTTTCGACGATGAAAGCCTCGTCATAATTTACCGGTCTCCAGATGCTGGCAGTGAGCACTATCGATGCCATTTGCACTAATTTGATCACGCACAATATCCGCAGGCTCTGCATCTATAGCTACTGTCAATTATGTCGATGTAGGCTATCAGGAATTGGAGCTCGCAGAATACGTAAAGGGATTCCGCGAAGATTTGATGAATACGGCGAGGAACCTTTGGAGAAATGGCGAGGTTAAGCGCATTCCCTATCTTGCAAAGACTAAGCTGATGTACATCGTAGTTGACCTCAACTTCGTGTCCCTTGGAGAAACGTCGGGCCATTAGCAATGGCAGGAGCCCAGGGTTTTCGATGGTAGTCAACGGTAGGGTTGGGCGACGGGTGGCCTGTGTACTTGACAGCACCGGTACGTCGATGGAATCTTTTGATTTGGAAGGAGAGGCGGACGATATGGAAGTTATGGACGATGGCAGGATATCATGAGTTCCTGCTAGAGTCACCTCCTGTCACCCTCATCAACGGGCTTCAATGAAAGAGGCATTGGAAACCGGTGTGCGATCGCATCATGAATTGGGAACCAAAGCAGTATCCGACATGACTTTTTGCCTTCTAGCTCTAATTCGTGCTAAAATGATTTCACGGACATTGCGGTGAGAAATGGACCGCAAGGCTCGGCACGTTGTGTTAAGAGCCAAGATGGTGGGGCAGATCTGACCTGCTGGGCCGAAAAACAAGATATTTGCCGGAGTTGACCGACAGATAGATCTGAGTAAAAATTTGTGTGGATTTGGACCAAGAAGAGGGCGTGTAGGGTTCAATGGAGATAATTGCCGTAGGCCAAGTTCCTTTCAGGCCCCAAACGCTGCTTCTCGAAAGCCCTGTCAGTCTGAGCGCCGCACCCCTTCAGTCCAAACCTAAATTATCCATATCGGCTAAGCACAGCGGTCGTTTCAAGGGCCGCGGACCCTCTCTCCTCGTGCCCACTATTCTAAGTTCCTTTTTTTCCTGGCATTTTAAATCACCTTCCACCGCTTCCATCTTCGACATTCCTTTCAACCATGCCCAAGTCTCCCCGATCCTCTCCCTCCTCCGCCAACCCCAAATCTCCCGCCGACGACGCTAACTCTCGCTTGTCCGACATTGCTCTGCGCAAGAAGAAGAATGCAGATGCTCAAGCAGCATTCAGAGCTCGTCGAGCTAACTATATAGCCACGTTGGAAGAAACAGGTTCGGTTTCGTTATTTGTCAAGTGTCAATCATTTATACTGACCTGTTGTGTCCAGTTACTAGCCTCGAATCCGTAGTCTTGCAATTGCAGGACTCCTGGCGAGAGTCGCGTGCTGAACTGCAAGACGCACGACAAGAAATCCTCCGTCTTCAACATCAATGTCGAGAACGCGACAGGTTCTGGCGTGATCTTTGGGAGAATCGAAGGGCTGGTCCTGCTCCAGATGCTGACGACATTGCATCGTCTCCCTCCTTCTCGCCGCTCCATACCCATCCCAATGCTCTCGGTCCCCAGATGGGAAACCCACAACTGGCGCCATACGGTCTCGACGGCATGGCCTACCGATCCTCTGATGAGACACCAGCAACACAACCAGCATTCAATAACCAACAGGAATTTGCAACGACCAACACCAATACTTTGTCCTTTAACGAGAGCGACGTCTCTGGCGATGGGCCTCATTGTCTCGGTCAAAGGGTTGAAAAGGTCAATTACTGTTTCTCGGTTTCAGGGTCAATAAGCAGGGCTACACGCTAGTTGTCGTCCTCCATGGTGCCAGGGCACTACTAGAGACGAAAGCCCTTCTAATATGGCCCATGTCCAGACTCCTCCACCTTACGCGAACCCGATGCTGACTAACTCTCAGATGACTTATATTCCGCGTTTCCCTAATGACGATCCTAAACTCACCTTGGGCAACTTCGAAGCCGCGTCTTTCACCTTCAATGGTGACCGGTTCCCTGAGAGTCGTTCGCTGTCGCCAACTTCGACTCCGAGTTCTGCATCATCAACATCAATGCCATCTGCATCTTACCAGTACACGTTCCCGGATCCAGCCCTCGCACAGGACACATTTCGCCGTTCCTCCCATAATGCCGAGATGACCCTTCACGGAGGCACAGCAGATATTTCTGTCGTGCCTGGTACGGATGCGGTCCGCTACCGCCTCGGGCCTCGACAACCGATCTCGATACCTGACCGCCCAGTGTTGCATTTGGCTCGACCGGGGAGCGCCAATGAGTCTCAGCTAGAACGTGGCAGTAGTGACGGTGACTCTGCTTCATACTCCAATTCTCGCCTTCGCTCACGTAGAAGCATTCCTTTGTGCTCTTCCCGATCGCCTTCCCCAGCTGCACCCGCACTATCATGCACTGTTGCGGTCATCAAAGCTCAAGCTTTCGGCGCTTTGAGGCGCACACGCACGCGGACCAAAAGGTCGACAGAAACCGCTGCTCGCGTTGCGCACGACGTCCTGGAGGCTCGTGGTATTGGCCTTGGCCATCGGCAACGAGAGAGCCAGGACGATGACCTCGACTTGAATCATCAAACCCAAGAACACTGAAGAACCTTGCACGTTCTTTCTACCTATACCACTTGTTGCATCTTGCATTGCCTTTTCGCCTGATTTCTTTTACAACCTTGTACGGAGGAATGGTGTATTACTACTATAATGACGACATGCTTTAGTACTTTTCGCTAGACACAGTACACGCTGTGCATTATCCAGATTATCCTACGTCTTAGCTCTGTAGAGCCTTGGGTTTTGTACAAATAATATTATCTTGCTGTATATATCTCGATCCCATAGGTACTGATATTGCATTACCAATAAATTTCCTTTGTCAATTTTGAATGGAAGCTAAGTCCGCCGACTTGATGATCTAGATAACTGTGTCTAGTTCACAACAGGAACGGCAACATCCCAAGGTCCTCGAATTTCGCTAGAACAGCAAAAGTAAGCAAGTGAGTCTAACAGTTATCAAAACCTCAAATCACTTTTTGAATTTTTGTGCCCATATCAATATAGCAGGTGCCACAAAAGTGACAATAAGCAGCGTGCAGGAGCAAAGGTGCATGAATGTGTCTGAAATATATGCGGCAAGCACAACTGCGGAGGCACTCAACGCAAATGTCAGAGTTACCCAAGCAAGTGTGGATGTTCCCTAAAGAACGTGAGGAGGCAATTAACGGACCGTTTCAAGGGGACGATATAAAATGATGTGGTAAACTCACCTGAATCAGTCGGCGGAGTAGGGGGAAAAAGGCGAAGGCGACAACTGAACAGAGAACGAGGGCCAGCACGGACATATCTGTGGATAGGCGGGATGCTAGCACAACAGAGCCGGATATCGCCGCATTCATCGACAAGACCGAGGAGAGGCTGAATTGGTTGGAGTAAATAACCCCACATGTCAGCCACCGTTAGCACCAATTCATGGGAGAAGTAGATCCCGAGTTTCTCACCGTTCTTGTCCGTGCTCATTTGTTGGCATGACACTGTAATCGGCTAAAAGGATGTTTAGAAAAAAGAGGATTGCGGACAATGCCCAGATCGAGTCTGAGGATGTGGCAGCAGTCAGAGTTCGTAGAACGGGAGCGAGAGACATCAGTGCTAAGAAGACTAGTATTGAAGACTTCAGAGTCTTTAGATCTGTCGAGAAGCATTGGAATAAAAGTGGAGAGTGGGCGGTTGGAGTCTTACGCTTTTCCACGGTGGTTCTGTGGTCACTAGGAAGACCTGTGGCTCTCCTGGTAATTAGAAAGGTCCAACAGCCATAGCCGACGCAGAAGGCGCCCATGGAGGACCATAGTAGACCACGCGGGTTGAGGGATCCCTCTCTTAACCGCAGGAAAATACCTAGAAATATGAAAATTGACGATACATGCTGGGTTATCGCGCATGTGAGGTTGACTAGCGACCAATAGGTGTAAGGCTTGAAATTAGCTACAGAAATAGGGGAGGGGGGGTGAACATTTAATTGCCAAAATAACATGCATTAACTTACGATTTTTCCTCAAGGACTCTAGAAAATACTGAGGATGGATATAGTTGTCCTCAAATCCCTGCGTTTTCCAGAGGACCTTTTCCCATTTGATCTCACCAGACTGCATGACCCAATGTCTGGACAAAGGGGATAGTCCTCGAGGCGCTGCGTGCAGTTCGGTCAATGTGCAGACGGCGGTGAACGGTCAAACGGGTCTATTTCAGGGTAAGGTGCTATGACGCGGCATCTCACGGTCATGGTAACGAGATAAGTCAACAATAGTGTACAGATCTCTCTAACCCTAAGCAGTTCCACATACTTGATAGACGGGCAGACTAAGCCCTCTATATACCAGTCCCTGATACTGTAGACCCTGTTTCCCTGTGAGGAGTGTCAGGCGGGAGGGAGAGGCAGTCACCACGAGGCACTGGGCAAAGAGACCCTAACACTACTTGCCATGTAGCGCTAGGGAGAAAAAAAAATTATTCAGGCTAGCTACAAAAGTATACAAAAGATAGGGTCGTTCAACATCAAACTCAGAAATGCAATGAGGACGGTCCACAACCGAGTCCGCACGTGCCCCAATGGATGATATTTCCTTCCTTTGGGTAGTTTATCGGATCGACCACTATGTCTGACAGTCACATAAAAGCAGCAAATGAATACCGGAGGGATTGGAGTTGGCAAGGGGCTTCAAAGGCCAAAAAGGGTATAATTCAGCTGCTAAGAAGCAACCAAACAACCCCTCGTGGTGCAGATCAAGCGCAGCGGGGACCACTACACGAGAACTATGGGAATAGGAAGGTATTAATCCCACTATACATCGAGTTGTCCGGAGTCAGCTGCTGGGGCTAGAGCAGGAATCGATCAAACCCACCACGAGACGTTCGGGTTGCTGGGGTTCAGCATAATTCTTGGAGTTTTTCTGCGCAGCCTTGGTAGCAAGTCGCCCGGCGTTGGGATTGGATGGATTGGTTCCCCTTTGTTGGGCCTGCTGAGAGTGTTCGAGAACAAAGAAGCAAGGATGGGCACTCAAGGACTGACGGCTTGCATGCGACGCTCAGCTGCTTCCGCTGCCGCTGCTCGAGGATCAGGAGCAGACGTCGGAATAGCTCTATCGGGAGAATTCGAGGTTTGCCCCAATACAACATGACCACCTTGGTAATTGCTTGACTTTGAACAGAGGGACCCCATCTTGCAGGCAGATTCCAATGACCGCTACAACGACAATGGATACTGTATCCAAAGTATCATACGCATCGGACTTCGTGACCACATGCAATGATTGTCACGCAGGACGACTAAGCGCCAAGTACAGGTATATCACAGGGTACAGCACTCTACAGATCATGAACGAGGTGGTCTTTCGGAAGACGTGAAGTCCTCGCCACGGGGCAGTCTTTCATAGTCTGCACCCCGAGACAACTGCCCAAGCCCAAGCTGCTCTTCCCGCCTTCCAGGCGCCCATGCCTGTTGGGATATCTTTCAGCACATGCTCACATGCTTTTCTACTCACACAGCTGGACATCTCACCTCCCACCACCTTCTTCCATTGTGCCAGGGTAATTCTGAGGCTAGACCAGCCTTCGCGATTCGGGTTTTGACCCCAACCGCTAGGAGAAGTCCGAAGACTGTCAGCAGGAAAAGGGTGACGACCAGCTGGTCGCGGGGAGAGTCGCGCTCTGCACTACCGTCAGCAAGATAGAGTATGCAGGGTATTCTTGATAAAATGCGCACGGAAGCATCTTGCTTCTACATCTCCCTCTTTCCCGGTAGCGGTGTCGGGATTGGTATCTCCTAGAGAAGCACCAGCGCAGATGGGGAGGTTTTGGTTCAAACACCACTGCTTCGTACAAGACAGGCAGGGTTGGGAGGGATTATCAGGATTGTCCAGGTGGAGTATTGTGTAGTTGGACTGGAAGCATATGCCTGTAGGTTGTGATCGGTGTTGGTTCAATTGACATGTGGAGAGGGATACATTTGCAAAAGTTTGTCGCCTCCCATTTATTGAGAGCTGCGAAGACAGTTGACTATGATATGACATTAGGATAGCTCGAGGGTAAAGGACACGCAACGCACTGTGAGTGAGAGAAGGAAAAGGCTGATAAGACTGAGGGAGGATGAGCGGATGAGGGAGGATGAGTGCATGAGGGAGGATGAGTGCATGAGGGAGGGATGAGAGTGTCTGAAAATGGCAATCATGCTCGATGACCGTCGTGGACGAGTACCGCTAATTGCCCTTTTGCCTCTCCCATCCCTCTCTACAACCTTGCTTCCTCCTTCACTCCGTTTCCCGCCCATCCGGCATGTCCACAGAGTTCGACGATGTTCTCACAAACCAGCCAGTCGTCATCGACAACGTATGTTACGTCCCCCTCAGTCCGACGTTACTCTACATCATCCATCGTCACAGGGTTCTGGCACTATCAAAGCAGGTTTTGCTGGCCAAGACCACCCCAAATGTTTCTTCCCCTCATTGTATGCTTTTCTCTGATGATGAATTACCTTGAAATGACTCCGAGTACTCAGTGTCGGTCGACCGAAACACACACGCGTCATGGCTGGTGCTCTCGAGGGTGATACCTTCATCGGACGACGCGCCCAAGAATATCGGGGACTTCTCAAAATCAAATATCCAATGGAGCACGGTATCGTGACCGACTGGGATGATATGGAGCGGATTTGGAGCTGGATTTACGCTGAAGAACTTGGAACCTTAAGCGAAGAGGTGCGTCTCCGTCGTTCACCCTCGCTGCGCTCTAACCTCGCAGACCCCAGCATCCCGTCCTTCTGACAGAAGCTCCCCTCAATCCCCGGAGTAATAGAGATGTAGCTGCCCAGATACTGTTCGATACTTTCAATGTTCCGGCCCTCTTCACTTCCGTTCAGGCCGTACTGTCGCTGTTAGTATCCGGTTCGCCATCCATCCCCTCAACAAAGTTAGCCTTCGCCACAAATCTGACAGGTTGTACTAATATAGTTATGCATCCGGACGGACAACCGGTATCGTTCTTGATTCGGGTGACGGTGTTACTCACGCCGTACCCGTCTTTGAGGGATTCTCGATGCCACATGCTATCCGCCGCATTGACGTTGCTGGAAGGCAAGTTGATCCATTTTTGCTGGAGTCCTCTTATCCTTATGCAGTCTCCAACAGGGACGTTACCGAGCATCTACAACTTCTCTTGCGCAAGGCAGGTCATCACCTTCATACGACCGCGGAGCGTGAAGTTGTCAGGACAATGAAAGAAAAGTGTTGCTATATCGCTCTCAGTCCGTCAAAGGAAGAGAAAGAGTCACTTGGACGTGTTGAAGAGTTCACACTACCAGATGGAAATGTGGTGCAGGTACGCCCTTTCGCCCGTACCTCTCCAATCTTGGTTCTGAGCAGAGCTCTGAAGCTTGGCCCCGAACGTTTCCGTGCGCCTGAAATTCTTTTCAACCCCGAGCTGATCGGTCAGGAATATGCTGGCGTCCACCAAGTTGTCGTAGACTCGATCCATCGCGTTGACTTGGACCTGCGTAAGAGCCTCTTCTCTAATATCGTTCTCAGCGGTGGCAGCACCTTATGCAAAGGTAAGTTATTTCTTAGATTTGACTCTCCGCCTGTTCATCTCCCACCCAACAGGGTTCGGCGACCGCCTCCTCAACGAAGTTAAGAAGCTTGCTCTTAAAGATATCAAGATCAAAATTTACGCTCCTCCTGAGCGCAAATACTCCACCTGGATAGGCGGGTCCATCTTGGCCGGCCTCAATACTTTCAAGAAGGTACTTCAGAATTTAGCCATTTTCAGCGCACTTCAAGAATGACACCGTCTGTATAGATGTGGGTTTCAGCTGAGGAGTATCAGGAAGATCCAGACATCATCCACAAGAAAGCTGGATTCTGAAGCACATACATTTGTTTTTACACGGTATACCTGATTTCACTTTGAGTATCTGCATTAGTCGCTTGCTAGATTGATACCCTTCCCCGCATTACATACTTTTATTTACTCTAGCATCACTCTCAGGGCGTTTCATAATTCTGCATATGCATGGTATTCATGGAGGTGGAGGATACGAAAGACACATGAAGGAAAAACTCCGATATCTTTGACCATAGAATATATGTAGGCAAAGAAATAGAAGATGCTAAACCACATCGCCCAACCTTTATTTGCCCTTCTTGGGAGGCTCGCTGGCCTTGACCTTTTTGGTGCCGCGGAACTGAAGGAGACGAGGTTAGTCTACACATCCAGTCTAGATGGTAATTAGCCATCACCTTCTTGGCACGGTTCTTGCGCTCTTTCCGCAGTTTTCGCGAGGGTTTATCCACCTTGGATACAAGTCCTGCCTGCACTGAGGTCAGTCTCAGGATCCAAACCCACAGCACAATGAAATACGCACCCGGATGAGACGGTGCTTGGGCTCAAACTTCTTTTGGGAAGCCTCATCGTCGTAGATCAGAGCAAAGCCAGTGCTCCTGCCTCCACCAAAATGCGTCCGGAGGCCAAAGGTAACAACGCGGTTCTTGTCAGTCTTGTAGAGGGTCGCAAGTTTTTCAGAGAGATCAGCCTTGGAGACATTAGGACGACCAGGGTGGAGGACGTCAACGACAAATTGACGGCGCGACAAGAGGCGGTTGGTGATGAACTTGCGTGTTCTTAGAGTTACAGGTGCAGTGTCGGCCTAAAGTGAAATGAATTAGCTTGATGAAGTTCCGCCTCGATACCATCCGCCTGGCCCAACGCAAAACTCCTTCCATCACTCAAAGTCCGACCATGTAACTTCTTTGCGTCCACCCCCAATATTGATTATCCCCAGGCATAACCCATCCCAAGAAATTGAGGGAGCTCGACTCACCATATTGGCAGCCTAGTGTCGGGTTTAAGTTAGGAGTCAGACACCCGAAATTCGAAATGGCATAGTAAACTTACTTTGTTCTTGAGCTCGTCGAGGCCCGATGGCGATAGTAGTGCGAAGAGGGAACTGTGAGTGGCTGAGAAAACTACACAGTTTTTCGGCAGTCACCGAGATTTGATCTTCATAACTGAGTCATATCACATGCTTTGCATCATTCCAAAAGTTAGGGGACCATATGAACATATGAACTCCGTCACCGCAGAGCTGGTCCACTGTATCTGGTGTCCAACACTAGTAACCACGACCGCCTTCTTGCGTTCATAAATTCATCCTCTTAGAAGTACGCGCTTAACAGAAACTAAACCCCCCTATGCGCGATCGGTGCAGGTTTCGCCCAACCCAACTTGACCTCGATCGGCGACACCCCAGCTCCCGTGACTCTGCCCGGTGGCGCACAATACTCGATGCCCAGGTGATACCGTATACGGTTCTTCGCACTGGAATCACTGTTCTTAGAAATACAACAACCTCAAAGCAAGGATATATGCACAGTCACAATCATCCCAGACAAGGAGAGACGGCGCGGATTCGTCTTGACTTAACGGACGCTAACATGGTGCCGGAGCTGCCCCAATCTACCCTTTCCGCTCTACCTTATCCCCCCGGAAGGTTTCAGGGTTTTCGGTCTGCAGAGGAAAGCTATCGCCACCGTAGTCCTTGGCACACCTATTCTAACGTGAGGGTGGATCTAGCAGCTGCGTCGACGTATCTATTAGGTCCTGTTTCCGGTTCGTCAGCACCCCGTAGCCACGGCTTTTTGTTGACCATCCCCTAGCGTTGCTTTTCTTGATTCTCGAAAAGGACAACGATTTTGTGAGATTTCATGGTGGGTCCTTTCCCGGCATTGACGGGCAGTAACCTTATTCACAAGATTCGCTATAGCATACCAATCAGCCTTGGTGACCACGCCATTGGTGGTTTTAATGTTGATAGTAGCCTCGTTCGACGTCGTACGTTGGCTATGGGGTCCTGTTACGGTCCTGCTCATTGGCGTCGAGGTTTTCATGGCGTAGGAGATCTTCAACTATTTCCAGATCTGGCCCTGACAAAGGACATCAGACTGCGCGCTTTTCAGGATGCGCACTTTCATGATCTGCGAAGATTTCAGCTTCCCCTGCTAGGTGCCGTGGCAGAACGCTGGCTTATGGAAGATTGAAGGTCAGATAGCCGATTGCACGCTTGGCCAGAGGTTATGCCAGGAATATATAGTAGGAATTATAGCAGACGAGGACCTCAATGAACGATGACAAGTTCTGCTGGACATCACGAGATTCCTGAGTGAAGTCCCGACATCCCCCCCGGGATCGACTGACTCAAGGCAGAAAGGGGACTAAGTTGATCTGGGACAAAAAGCAAGCTGGTTTGGCGTGTATTCACATCCAACCTTGGCGTTGTCATTTCTTGACCTCTCTATGGAGTTGTTTCATCAGTCAACGTTCAATTTCTGTTCAGCGTTCGCAGTCAGCGGAAGCTATAATGTTAAAAAGAAGTCCGTGCTCCATAGGCCACAATCCAGGTCGGGTATACTACTAAAGCTATAGACACACGATTCCTATTCGTGGAGAATATACTCCTTAAAAAAGATCCGGAGGCTACGATAACCAAAGAAACAATCTAGTCCATGTATCATTCCAGCTCTAGCAAAAGAAGGTCAGGTTGTAACGAGCGTAGTTATCCTTTGAATAATGAGTGGTATCTCATATAAAGGATATTAGTGTGAGATGTACTTCAATCCTCTGCGACGCCTGTGCCAGCCCTTGTTATCCCCGCCATAACCACCCTTGTCGTCCCCACCTTTGCCAGAACCACCCTTATCGTCCCCACCTTTGCCAGAACCATGATTATCGTTATCATTGCCGTGGTTATCATGGCCGTAGTCGTGGTGGTCATGGTCATCCTCGCCACACTTGTCCTTATCCTTGTAGTCGCAAGGTTTAGTAGGCTTAGGGTGTGAAGGTGTTGTAGGAGTGGCAGATGGCTTATGGGTTGTGATAGGGGCAGGATGGTGGGGATTAGGCAAGCATTGGTAGAGTGCTTTGTACCACTTCGAATCCTTGTCGCATTGTGGCTCGGGTTCGTTTTCTGGGGGAGGGTAACGAGGAACGCAGCAACCCTTATCTTTACTCCAATAGTAGCCACTAGGAGGGCAGGAGCTTCCCTTAGGAGGCGGAGGGGGCGAAGGGACTCCTCCGTGGGGCAAGCAACATCCCTTATCTTTCCACCTGCACGAAAATGAGGGAATATCCATAGAGATAGTATTGGTAGGAGCGTACCAAAACTCGTTCTTTTGACACCCGTTTTCAGGCCCTTTGATATAGGTCGACGCAGCGAAGGGAACAAGGGCGGAGAGGGCAACGAGAGCGATCGAGAAGCGCATTAGGGGCGATTAAATCAATAGATATTCAACCAAAGAGCGGCAAGAGCTGGATTACAACAAAGGGAAGTCGTGAAAGGAGCGATAGGGAGGTTGTGAGTAGTTCGCCCTTTATACCCTAATTGTTTGGTGCGGACATCAGATCAAGTTTGTTGTTTTTGTCAAATTTGTTGATAGTCTTGTTCATTATTGTCGGGCCTGGTACCTGAGTTCCGAGAGAGCCCGAGTTGCGACTCCTCGAGCTTATAGAGTCGCATGTAGTCTACGTTGCTCGTCCAAGAATTTCACTCCGTTTTTGGAGTTCAACATCAATATCAGCTCGCTGCCGCTGTGGACTCTGCAGCCTTGAAACACTTAAGCAGAGGGTTATTCCACAATGCGATGGATGGAGAAAATTATATGGCGTGGGTGAATTGGTCTCCCGTGATGGAGGATGGACAGGACGTGGAAAATTTATTGGAATATCTGAATTCTCGAACAAGTATCTAAGCAACCACTCTGATGCTTTCGTATCCCGATAAACTTCTTTAGGCCACCTCGGCGTGAATGTTGCACCAGAAGATATTTCAACGTGCTGTTCGTTTTAAACCTCGAGCACCGACTTGCGACGCGTTGCATAGAAAAGTAAGGAATTTTAATTGTCATGGACATGAAAATATCTGCCACACTTGATTGACATCTTTGGCCTCCGTGCTTCAGAATCTATTCGGAGCAACCAACGTGATTGATTAGAAAGGCAAAGGGTAAAATCCGTATTATCCACATTTATTTCTGAAACGCTCGGTCAGAAACATGCCGAACTTCATCTTTTAATAGCACCATACCTTTACGAATCAGCCGGAAGAGCCTTTTGCAATGCCCGTGATGCGAAATACCGAACATCCGCATCGACGTCGTTCTTCTGCCGCTCTAATGTGGGAAGGATGAATTCTTTAACAAACTGGCGCCCCTCCGGTGTGGAGTTGAAAGTCGTGGCCATGGCTTCTAGGGATTTTGCCACATTGAAGCGAATATTGGGAATATGATCTTTGGCTAATTCCAGAAGTGGCCCAATGATGTCAGAACGGATGATATCGAGACTCAGAGATGGCGAGATGGTCTATGAAAGGTTGAGTTGTGAATAGACTTGATGATGGTTTTGCGGACATACCGTGAGCGCTTGAACAGTTGTCATCCTGAACAAAAAACTGGGATGTGAACCCATGCCAACCACCTTCGGAACAATCGCAACACGTGCCCATTCGACCCCAAAAACTTCAGTCAACTTCTTGAGATTCACGGTTGCAGCCTCACGAATGCTGTATACCGAATCGCCCAACCACGACATACACAAGTTACCCAACTCTTCGTCAAAGAACGGTTTACCAAACTGGGTGGCCAGAAGGGGAATGTATTGGATTATTGCTTGTCGTACTCGCCAAGACTTGTCCTCAGCTAGTTCCACAATCGCAGGAAGCAAGCTATCGGACAGAAGTTCAATACCAATGACTTGGACATGTGAGACAGATCATTAAATGCGGTTGAATATAAAGTAGGACATACCATTATTAACAGTTTCGAGTTTGCTGATGATGTTTAGTCTGACTTCGGAAAAGTCGTCTTTGAGGAGGTGCAAGAACAAGGGAAGCAGATGTTCGATGGTTGGTTCCCTACCCAGCAGTGGTGCGAGTCCATGAATCTGGTTGGCCAAGGCCGCACGAACATGTTGGGATGCATCTTGTGATAGGTCTCTGACACAAGGAATAATGCGAGCCAGAATCACTTCTTTGTCGAGCAACTTAGAGAAGCCTATAGATAGATAGATGTAGGAAGAAGTCTACTTTTTTTGGTCGGCGTGGCTCACCTGGAATTTGTGTCGCAGCGGCAGTTCGTACTTCTGCTTCGTTGTCTTTGAGAAGCTGAACATACTGGCCAAGAAGCTCTTCTCGTACGAGTTCTGTTCCAACTGCTTCCGCCAGCTATATATTCTGTCAGCATAAGAGGATGCTAGGATGGGGTGGAGCTCACTTCGTTAAAATGGCTCGCTGCCATATATCGCACTCGCCAACTCTTGTCGCCAATACTCTGCCTGATCTGCTTGAGCAACAGCTCTTTAATTTCTGCTGGTGAAAGCTTCTGCGCGATGACGATGAGATCCTCGACCGTAAGCAACCGAACAGAGTCTTGGTCATCGGCTTGTAGCCGTCTATAGATCGGCAAGCCATCCGAAATGATGTGTTGTTGGGAGAATTGCTTCAACAACGGCTGCAAAAAGGATCATGAGAGGATCAACATCGCAAGCTAGGATTCCACTTACCCCCAGAGATTTTGCAGCAGCCCTACGAACCATGGGTGTATCATCCGCGCCAAGTGCTGTGTATCCCTTACGCAATTCCTCTTGCAGAGAGGGCGCTACTTTGGAGTAGACTGCTGGATAGAGGGCTGCAGCCGATGTCCGTGAAGTGAACCACTCGCCGGATGAAAGTCTCTTCAGGAGGGGGATGTAGTACTGCTCGATTTGGCTCTGAGATAGGACACCAGCTATCTTAGTTATCGATTCGGCTGCCTAGAAAGTGACTTGAGTATCAAGGCAAAAATGGCGAGGATGTGGGCGAAACGCGTACCTTATCACGAACAAGGGTCTCTTCTACTGCGGACAGATTCTCCAGGGGCCCAAGGAGAACATGGGCGTGCTCTTCTCCACCAATATATTCCTCGAAGTTCTTTCCCAATTCTTCTGCGAGAGCAAGGAGGACTTCATCTTCGTCATCAACAGAGTCTTGAAGAAAGGGGATCAATTCCTCGCGTGCACGATCTGGCCCTAAGGCCAACGCTATTGTTGGTATGCTGTGAATCGCGTTGAGGCGGAGTTGTACATCTTCAGAACGAAGCTCATCCATGAGGATGGCAATCGGGGCAATCTATACAGGTGGTGAGCCGAGGTTGATTTGGTATCGCCAGGAAAGCGCACATCTTCGATAGAAATCGCTGGATCCATCTTGCCTTCTGCGAAGAGATTTTCAAGATATACGAGTCGATGGTCTGTCGTGAAGCGCAGTGGAATGAGAGTGTTTATTTGCGGTGAAGATAGGTCGAGGTTAAATGGTATCAAGGGGCGTAACAGCACACCCTAGTTAAAAGACCACGTGCTCGCTGAAGCTCCCCAGCCCCGCTTTTAACCTACTCTGAATCAACAGTACCAACGACAAGCCGAGCTTCTTTTTCCCTCAGAAGGTTAGGTTTAATTCCCCGGACTCATCGCGTTGTTGCTGTCACTAAATTGGACGGCTCCATGACCCAGATCTGTTGGTTTTCGGCATTGTTCAAACAACTATACTCGATTAGAATGCTCATTCACGCAGAATTTGTGCATAGGCGCATGTAATAGTGATTGCCTGAAACTCAAGTGCTCGAGCTCGAACTGCAATAGTGAAAGAGATCACCCCAGGTCACTTGTTGCACAAGCGAGGAACCTCGGCCCGGGGAATGCCGACATAAATATGCTCATCCGAATGAATGAGGTCATCATCTAACTACATAAAAACCAGTGGTTTTTACCCACGAGTCAAATACACGTGATAC